>JAUTBZ010184982.1:0-47363 GCA_032361785.1 Lepetodrilus galriftensis | reverse complement strand
ATCTGAAAAGAAAAGTATATCTGCCTTTACTATTATGACCGAATTAACCCAACTTAAAAAACAAAATGAGTTTGAATGGTTAAAATTATCAGTTGCTCAAAGTTTGCAACAATCTATTGTAAATATGGATAAGGCTTTTACTCGTTTTTTTAAACAGAAAAAAGGGTTTCCAAAATTTAAAAGTAAACATATAGGAACTCATCACGTAGGTTTCCCACAAAATACAAAGATAGATTTTGAAATTAACAAAATATCACTACCTAAAATTGGTTGGATAAAAACAAGGGTTAGCAGAACCTTTGAAGGTAAAATAAAAACTGCAACGATAAAGAAAACACCTACTAATAAATACTTTGTAAGTATTACAGTTGAATTACCTGATGTTAACGTAAAACAAAAACCTATTTCAAAAAAGAATGCAGTAGGTATTGATACAGGAATTAAGACGTTTGCAGTATTAAGTGATGGTAAAGAAATACAAAATCCAAAGCACTTAAAGAACTCTATTAAACGACTGAAAGTTTTACAACATAGAGTATCAAAAAAAGTAAAAGGAAGTGCAAACCGAAAGAAAGCAAACTTAAAAGTAGCAATACTACACGAAAGGATTACGAACCAAAGATTAGATTTTTTACATAAAACGACTACTTCGATAGCCAAAAAGTACGATACAGTTGCGTGTGAAAATTTGAATATTGCAGGAATGGTTAAAAACCACAAACTTGCTCAATCGATTAGTGATTTAGGTTTAGGTAGGTTTTACACCTTACTTGAATATAAGATGAAAGAACAAGGCGGAAACTATTTAGAGATAGGGCGTTTTGAACCGTCAAGTAAAATGTGTTCTTGTGGTGTAATTAATAAAGAATTGAAATTAAGTGATAGGATTTGGACTTGTAAAAGTTGCAATACTACTCACGATAGGGATGTTTTAGCAAGTAATAATATATTAAGATTTGCATTAACAAAACAAAATAAACTCACGGTAGGTACTATCGGATGAGCCTGTGGAGATGTTGGCATTAGTCAAATCTATGAAACAGGAACTATTAACGTTCGCTCTTTGCGTTCTTAAATGGGGTACAACATGTCGCTAATCGCAGTCGTATTGCGTTTAGCACACAAAATAAGCGTCCTAAACATTTTTTCACTACTTTAGCAAAATGAAAAGTCCAAATTCAGGTAAAATAATGAAAGTACATCAACGTTTCACGACTGTTGATTACAAAAATGAAAAGGTAACGTTTATTCAACGCTATTACTTATGCGAAGATACTAATCAAATATACACTACAACGAAATTGGACACTAACAATATGAATAGGCTAATTTATAGCTATAATAGACAAAAACATGAACCTGCCCTCTTTTAACTTTTTCTTTCTAAAACCAATTTTCAAGGAGTCATTTCCTGAAAGTAGACAAGCAAAAATTGCATTTGTAATTGGTCACAATTCAAGAAGCAAGGGTGCATCAAACATTTTATTCAAGCCCGAATTTGGAAATGAGTTTGATTTTAATTCAAAAGCTCTAAAGGAGCTTAAAAAACTAGATGTTAATTTCGATATTTACATTCATAATCCATTCATTTTTGGTTACAAATCGAGAATGAAAAACACAATAAAAGAAATTAATAAGAAAGATTATGACTATGTATTTCCTCTGCATTTTAACGCGGCAGCAGATGTAAGAGCTAACGGCGTTGAGGCTTTGTATTATTTCTTAAATAAAGACGGGTTACGTGTAGCTCAATTGTTTGCTAAAATCGTCAACAAAAACACTCTTCACAAAGACAATAAAGGTATATCTATAAGGGGCAACAAGGGTGGTAGAGCATTAATTTCTCCAAGCGATAGAGGGTATTGGGCTGTATTCCTACCGAAAGCAACTACAGTACTTCTAGAGGGTTGGTTTGGCTCAAATTACAGAGATAATTCTAAAATAAGAAGTCCTTATAATTTCGCGCTAATCTTAGAAGATTTCATTTCTAAATTGTGAGTAAAACCCATCAAACAAAATGGTATCGGTACTGGCACAGGAGAGTGCTAATTCGCTACCATTATAGGTGTGATATTACTGGAGAAAAAGGAGGTCTGGCTACTCACCACCTATGGAGTGCTTTTTTCTACCCAAAAAAGAAAAAATTAGTAAAACAGGGAGTACCTATCAAAATAGAATTACACAAGCTATTTCACTTGTTTTGGATGGGCGGGTATCAAAAACCTTGCATGCCAAAAGACTATACTGAATTTAAGAACGCTTATTTATCAGGGACTATATTCAAAGACATGTAGTCTGATTTAGAAAATAAACATAAACTTTTCTTTATATTTGTAAAATATTTCGTATTTTTGCAGTATGAAAGATATTAACGGGATAGAAATAAAAATTGGGCAAAAAGTACAGACACAACAACCGTCGGGTGGTATATTATCTCCTGCTGACCCTGAAATTGGCGTCGTTGAGTTCAATGAAAAATTATGTAAAAATGGGGAATTGGTTATTCGGTACAGAAAATCGTACAGAGAATTTGACCAATTTATTTTACTTAATGGAAAAATAAATGAAGTCGTATTATCTGACTGCTACTATTGTGGTCAAAAAACAAAACCAAATGCAATGGATTCAGGTGATTTTATATGTTGTTCTGATTGCTGGAATAAAGAAATGAGAAAAGACTGGATTGCAGATACGCCTAATGCCACATAACGTTAGTGTAACCGTAGTAATGGCTTAGATAAGCACAAAACATTGAATTATAAACAGAATTAAATAAATATTAACAAAGCATTGGTTTAGCACAAATTAGCCATTATTATCGGTTATACAGTGTTACCATTAGTGCTTTAAACACCTAAAAATATGAATTACAGTTACAATAGAGTTATAAGATTTGCAGAAGGAAACCCTTATGTAGAATGGTTAAGAGAAGAAGATAAACAAAAAATACAAGTTAAATTATGTATATCTGATTTTGAATTTTTAATAAGACGTAAAAAAGGAAAATTACTATTAAAACCACAAAGCGAATTATTATTAGAAACTGTTCCTGAATGTTCTGAATTAGATTTAATAATTGAAGAATTACCAAATGTTTGTGATGCTTACAGAGAATGGGCGAGTATTTGGCAAGAAGAACACAATAAGGATAAATTAATACAAGCACCTTATGAATTGATAGAAGATTTAATAATTAGAGGCTATGATGTATTTAATTGGATTGATAGCGAAAAAGCATTAGATGTAAACGTTCACTTGCATTAATGGCGTACAACATGTCGCTAATCGCAGTCTATTGCGTTTAGCACACTAAATAAGTACAAAATAATAACAAAACATGAATATAGGAATAGGCATAAAAACAGTAAGAACAAAAAATGGATTTAACCAAAAGAATTTTTGTAAGAAGGTGGGAATTACACAAAGTTACTTGTCTTTGATTGAAAATAACAAAAAGACACCAAGTCTTGAGGTATTAGAGAGAGTAGCGGAAGCTGTAGATGTAGCCTTACCTGTTTTATTTTGGTTCACAGTCGATGAAAATGATGTAGATAATAAGAAACTTGAAATGTTTAGGTTAGTTAAGCCGAGCATTGATAAATTAATTGCGGAACTTTTTAATTAAAAAAAAATAAAAAACATGAACATAAAAATACACTGCATAAACGCAGGGAAATCACAAAAACAAGTTGCAGAAGAAGCGAATACAACAACAGCGACTCTAAATAGCTGGGAAAGAGAAACGCCAAAGAGTATAAAAACTGCAAAAAGAGTGTCAAAAGCTCTAGGAATCACCCTAGAAGAATTGATCGGTAGTAGCTAAACTTTTGTATTTGAAAATCAATGAGTTAAGACTTATTAGCAAAATAAACGTAAACTTTTCTTTATGTTCGTAAAATATTTCATATATTTGCAACGTTATAAAGTTGAATATTGAAACAAATGGAAATAGAAAAAATAATATACGAAACCACAAGGGAAATATACAGTCTTGAAGATAAATTAAGTATTGCTGTTATATTTTTATTTTGCAACAAAATAGGAAGTAAAAAATTTGCTGAACTACTTTATACTGACAATCATAAAGAGTTAGTGCAAGGTTTAAATAATAAGTACTCTGAATATGATGTTGAATTTAAAATAAGATTTGATAATATAAATGTGAATAATAGTTTTTATAAAACACTTGAAAAGGTAAAAGAGAAATTCGATGCGGATGGATATTACAGAGCGTTATTTAACAAAGACCCTTTTGCCCTTGTTATTAATGATATTGTATATTACAACTTTGATGAGGTAAAAATGAAAAAATTAACAAATAATATTAATAAGCAGTTAATGCTTGTTTTTAGTGAACATTAAAAAAAAATAAATGGAAAACACACAATTATTGAACGACATTAAAATTTTAATTCAAGACCCTGATTTTAGGTCTGATGAATGGGATAGACAGTATGTTCTAAAACAGAAGTACAGGCTTCAATTTCAAGATGAAGAGTTGAAAGCCTTATTATCCAAAAGCAAAATGCATATCGAATCCGATAGCTTTAAAGATTTTAGCGACTGGATGCTGAAAATAGATAATTATGGCTTTAAACAGATTAAAAAGGATTCACCCGAATATTTAAACCTTAAAAAAAGACATGAAAACAATTAAAAGAGTGGTACTGGTATTGGTGCTAGGATTCATTTTTGCACCAATATACATAATAAGTTTAATTATAAACAGAGATTAATATGAGTGATATAGACAATGACCCAAGAAATCCGCACAATAACGAGCTAGAAGATAGATGTGGATATTGTGACAATAAATGTGAAAGTAGTTACTGCTCTAACGAATGCGCCATGAAAGATGATAGATAACTGGTCACATATAGAAAACAAAGAGCATAGGGAGATTATGCATGCTTTTTGGACGAAAACAGATAATTCTTCAACTACTTTAGCTGATGAATTTAAGATAACAAAAGAAGTTATAGACCCGATAATCAGCAAATATGTTCATTTGCACTTTAAAAAATTTAAACAATGAAAAAACTACTTAAAGAGCTAAAGAAAATAGAAAAAAAGATGTCTGAAAACCGTATATTTAATGTTGAATACTACAACACTTTCAGTACACAATCAAACAAAGAGAAAGATTTAAAATTCATTGAAACGCAAAAGAGGAAATTGCTATCAAAAAAATATAATCTATTAGAAAATTTACAGCTTGAAATCGAAAAAGAAAAAGCTGTGATAAGTTACGAACTTAGAAAAAAATAATAACATCCGAAGTCGCTACGGAAAAATAGCGTACACAAATAAATTAAATTATATTATATTATGAGCAGAAAATCAGAATTTCAAACAACAAGCCCAAACCCAGCAACAAAGTTTCTGGAATGGAAAAGTAATGATAAGCTTTTTAGTTATTACGACAAGGAAAAGAAAGAAAATATAAGCATTTCTTTACCGTTTAAATTCCTTACGCTTATGGAGTTGCACACCGTAAAAGGGTGGAATGACTCGAGTGAAAGTGCAATTTATTCTAAAGAGGTTAAATATATCTCAAAAGAAGAGTTTGAAGTCAAATCATTTAAAGGTGGTTTAATTGCTAAAGGTCTTTACAAAGAAATTAAAAACCAAGTACAAAACGCTGGTGGTCATTACGCAAAATCAATTTATGCAATACTTGAAGATGGTAGCATCGTTAATATTTCATTGAAAGGCAGCTCAGTGAAAGAATGGGGCGATTTTACGCAAAAAACGCGATCAAGATTAAGTGATGAATGGGTTGAAGTAACAGATGCAAAAGAAATGAAAAAAGGCTCAGTTAAATATTCTGTGCCCGTTTTTAAATTCAATCAATCGTTAAGTAATGATAGTGCTAAATTAGCTGATACAGCTTATGATACTTTAAAGGAATATATGGAAAAGTATGTTCTCAAAGATGGTCTTGGAGATTCTAATACTAAGAATTTTGAAAGTGAAAATATTGATGAAAATGATGATGATGATTTAGATTTTTAATTTTAAGTAAAAAAAAGGAGTGGATAATTCAAAAACTACTCCTTTTTTTTTAAAAAAATAATAAATGGGAACAACAAAAAATTGGTCAATATTAATGAGGGATGAGGATTATATATCTTTACCCTCTGAATTTAGACAAAGATTTATATCTGAGAAGGTGGTTTTTGACGACTACGAAGTTTATAAAAATAATCCAACCTTTAAAAAACTGTACAAAGAAAAAAGGAGGGCTACTAAAAAATTAGACGACTGGAAATTTGACCAAAGACATAAATTATGAGGCACACTATTCTCACTGGATTTGTGGTGAAATTTCCTGACATACTCCCACGGTTGAAACACGTGGGGTTCTTTGCACTACGCACAGGCTAATGCCTCACGTTGACGTACAATTTGAGCAATGCCCTTACTCAATATATTTTTACTTGCATTATGATCTGCATCTGTTTCAACTCCACACGAAGTACACACGTATTTAGATTGGCTTACTCTTGATTTTTTATCAATAGCACCACAATCATAACAAGTTTGACTTGTATATTTAGGGTCAATTCTAACAAAAGTATTTCCGTTCCATTTAGATTTATATTCTAACTGTCTGAAAAATTCTGCCCAACTAACATCTGCAATGTGCTTAGACAAATAACCAAACTTAATCATATTCTTAACTTTCAAATCCTCAACAGAAATTAAACCAAACTCTTTTATTATTTTAGTAGTTTCTTTTTGTAGAAAATCTTGTCTTGAATTAGTTAATTTTTCGTGAAGTTTAGAAACTACTATTTTTTGTTTGTACCAATTATTAGATAGTTTCTTTTTTCTTGAAAGACTACGTTGTTCAATTCTTAATTTTTTAGCGTACTTTAATGTTAATCTTGGATTTATTATTTGCTTACCACTACTTAATGTTGCAAAAAATGAAATTCCTACATCTATCCCAACTTGGCTATCGTTAGTTTTTTTAGGTTCAATTTCTTGGCTTGTTAATATACTTACATAATACTTGTTATTCTTAATAGATATTGTTGCATTTTTCAATATTCCTTTTGGTTGTCTATCCTTAAATATAGATACAGTCCCTATTTTAGGAAGTTTAAAAACATATTTAGAAACTTGTTTAATTGACTTAAAAGTTACAGAACTGTACCTATCTTTTCTTGCAAACTTTGGAAATCCACCACCTTTGAAAAATGATTTATACGCTTTATCCATCCGCTCAATAACATCTTGCAAAGATTGTGATGGAACTTCTTTCATCCATTCAAACTCTTTTTTACAATCTGTTAATTGTTTCATTAAATCAAATTTAGATAAACTAACTCTTTTTGATTGATACGCATATATTTTTGTTTCTAAAGCCAGATTATATATTGCTCTTGAAGTATTTACATAACTATCTAAAGTATACATTTGTTCTTTAGACAATTTTAATCTGTATTTATATGTTTTAAATATTTGCACAGCACAAAAATAACTATAATAATATTTGTGTGCAAGAAAAATATTGTTTATTTTTGCTAAATGGATAAAAGATGGAAAAAATCAAGAACAAGCGTCTATAATTTGAGTTATCATATAATTTGGACACCCAAATACAGACGTAGTGTTTTAATAAATGGCGTAGATATTAGATTAAAAGAATTATTGTATGAAAAGGCAAAAGAGCATAATTGGGATATAAAGTCTTTGGAAGTTATGCCTGATCACGTTCATTTGTTTATTTCTGTTAGCCCCTTGGACGCACCTCATTACATAGTTCAACAAATGAAAGGTTATACATCTTTTACTTTACGTAGTGAATTTTCAGAATTAAAATCTAAACTACCTACTTTATGGACGAGGAGTTACTATGTAGAAAGTGTAGGTCATATTTCAGAAGACACAATAATTAAATATATAAAAGACCAAAAAAATAAATAGGAAAGTTTTTTCACATCAATTCATCCCTTGTCTAAAGACCCAAGTGATAGGGCTTTCTTGATGAAACATCGTAAAAAATTAAAATTATAAAAAATGAACGAAGCAATAAAAATAGAAGATAAAAAAGGAACATTCTACATAACGAATGACACTCAAAAAGGCAATAGACACCACATCTTAAGAGAAGAGGGAAATACAGAAGTGATGGTAGATATTTCCGACAATAAGTTAATTAATAACAAGCCATTGAAATCGCATGAAATTGAATGGTTTGTGAATGAGTTTGGTGTTGAAGAAGAAGATTTGGAGATTTAAAAAATAAAAACATTGCAGGATTGAAATAATTTTGTATATTTGTGGTCGATAGCGTGATAAACTATCTAAATTAAAATAGGTCAAGTAACAATAACCTAATAAGTTTTTGTGCATCAGAATAAGACTTGACCCTTATTCGTTGCTGTTATCAAGCAGATGCACAAAGTTTTATTAGGTTTTTTTATGCTTAAAATTATGAAATCAAAAAATGAAATGATTGAAGTTCTATCTAAAGACGACTTTCTATCTAAGTTAATAGATAGAAAAATAAACACTAAATTAATTGGGGGTGCTGTTATAGATATAATAGATGGTAAAAAACCTAAAGATTATGACTTTATGGATTGCGGCTCTTCTTTTGAAAGATTTCTAAAAGAAGAGGGTATTAGGTTTGTTTGCGAAACAAGAACAGCAAGAACTTATAAAAAAAACAAATTAATAGTTCAGATATTAAAAACAAAAGTAGCTGATTTCGATTTCACAATTAGCCAATCTAGTTTTAAAACTTACATAAGTAAACATTCATTTGAATATGAATTTAAAAAGGAAAGAAGTAATCAGGAATTGATTTTAGATAATTCTTATTTTGATAAGATTTTAATTCCAGTAAATTTTATAGATAATAAGAATGTTTTAAATAGCCTGAAAAGAATACCTCATTGGATTAAAAAAGGGTATGAGGTTCCTGAATTTACTTATTTAAGTCTACTAAATGTTTTAAATTTAGAATCATAATACGCAAACTTATGGCAAAGAAAAAAAATAAAAACATTGCAGGATTGAAATAATTCACAAACCTCAACATTAATTTGTTGAGGTTTTTCATTTTTAAATGGAAAAAACGGTGAATAATAATTTTAAAAATACCGAAAACAAACTTTTAAATTAATTTTTTAAGGCTTTTTTGTTTGAAAAGTGCTAATTAGTTCATTTTTTTTTACACTTTTTAAAGTGAAATAATGCCAAAACAAGCAAAAGATCAACTTTTAAATTAATTTTCAATAAAAATAAAAATAAAATAATTCTAAAATAAAATAATTTTAAGAATTTAAAACAAAAAAATAAAAAATAAAAAACTTCTTTTATGTAAAAAACAAGCGTTTTAATGGCGTTTTGGCATACGAAAAAAATAGCTTTGGCACGTCTAAACGCAATGATAGTAAAGGGTAAGAGCGAAAATGCCAAAATGCCAACAAAAAACACTACTATATAGTAATAAAAATATAGCTGTCTTTTGATGTAAAAAATATAGCCCAAAAGATGTAGTGTATATTTATATATATAGAGTAGGGGGTGTTTTTTTTGGCATTTTGACAGATGTAAAAAAACATAATAAATATTAGTATATTAAATAAATATTTATATATTTGCAATTGTAACCATCTGAGAATAAATGTTACTAAAGAATAACAATAATTCCGATTATGAAACTTGAGCTCAGATGCAAGTGGATTAATTGGAATTTGTGTTTTTAATAATAAATGAATGTATCATACTTTAAAAATTTAAAACAAGCATACAACCCTGTAACAAAAAATATATATTCTGTTTTAACAGATATAGAAAAAGGAACTTACTCGGAACAAGTAAATAAAGTTCGGATGAACTTAAATGATAAAGAGCAAAAGAATAAAGCAAAACAAAATTTACCTTTAGCTACCTTCTCTGGAGTATTTAAAACAAGAAGTAAAGCAAACCTTATTCAGTCAAGTGGATTAGCTTGTTTAGATTTTGACAAAGTTGAAAAGGATGGTGTTAGTTTACTTGATGAATTAAAAGATAAAATTGCAAATGATAAATATACTTTCAGTTCTTTTGTTAGTCCATCTGGAAATGGGTTAAAGATTCTTGTTAAAATACCATTAACACCAAATGATACAGAATATAAAAGGTTTTATTCAAAACTCGTAAAATACTATTCTAAATATTGGGAATTAGACCAATCGACTAACGATATTTCAAGGGCGTGTTTTATGTCCTACGATAGTGATATTTATATAAATAGCGAATCTGTTTTATTTACTGAATGCGAAGATGAAATAATAAGAATAAAACCAAAAGAAAACTTTGTCATTGTTCCAAATACAGATGAAGATGATATTGTTAGAAAATTATTAGTTTGGTTTAAGAAAAAATGGACAACAGGAAATGAACGGAATAATAACTTATATAAAATTGCAGCAGCATTTAATGATTACGGAGTTTCAAAGCAAATTGCTTTAAATTATTGCTTATCTTACCAGGCAACTGATTTTAAAGAAAACGAAATTATAAAAGTTGTTGATCAAGGATATAAGACAACCCAAAACTTTAACACTAAATTCTTTGAGGATAAAAGAAAATCGAACAGGTTCAAAGAACTTGTTTATAACGACAGACCTATTACTCAAATTAAAAAGATAATAGGAGATTTTAAAGGTATTGATAAATCTTACGAAAAAATAAAAGAAGATATTAATCCAGAGGATTTTTGGTATTTAGATAATAAAGGAAATATTAAAATATCATTCTTTCAATTTGATAGGTATTTAAAAAATAAAGGAATATCAAAATACTTTCCTTTTGACAATAGTAATGATTTTGAGTTTATTGTAAAAGATAATAATTTTATTGATTGGATTGGTACAATTAAAATAAAAGACTTTGTAAAAAATGATTTATTAGAAAAAGCAGAATATGATGTTTGGGAATATTTAGCGAGAAGTTCAAAAATGTTTGGAAAAGAAACACTATCAATGCTTGACACTATTAACCCTAAAACAAAAAGAGATACAAGTAAAAAAGCATATCTTTATTATAAAAATAATTCAATAGAGATTACCAAAGATGAAATAAAAATAAAAGAATATTCAGATATAAAAGAGCTTGTTTGGAAAAAACAAGTAATTGATAGAGATATTATACTTAACGATGAAAGTGATGGAGAATTTAAAACGTTTATATGGAATGTTAGTGGGCACGATAAAAAAAGATATTATACACTAAAATCTGTAATTGGTTATTTGTTACATTCTTATCAAAAAAATTCAGAACCAAAAACAATTATATTTAATGATGAAATGATTAGTGACGGCAATCCTAATGGTGGTTCTGGTAAAGGTTTAATTCATAAAGCAATTAAACATCTTAAAAATGTAGTTAGAGAAGATGGTAAAAAATGGAATGGATTAGGACAATTCGATTATCAGAAGATAACAAAAGATACTCAGATTTTTTTAATTGATGATGTTACAAAGCATTTTGATTTTGAAGGTCTATTCAGTGTTACAACAGAGGGATTTACTATTGAGAAAAAAGGAAAAGACCCTTTTGATATTCCTTTTTCGGAAAGTCCAAAAATATCAATAACAACTAATTATACAATTAATGGAAGTTCCCCTAGTTTTAATCGTCGAGTTTTTGAAATTGAGATTGCAAACCATTATAATGAGAAAATAACACCAATTAGTGAATTTGGACACGAATTTTTTAATGATTGGAGTGCTGATGAATGGCATAAATTTGATAATTTTATGATAAGATGTTTGCAATATTATTTAAAAAACGGACTCGTAGAATCTAACAAAGTTAATTTAGACTTTAGAAAAATGAAAAGTTTTGTTGGTGATGAATTTATTGAGTTTATGGAATCACAAGATTTGTCTTATAAAATGATTAGAAAAAAAGAATTTAGAGATTATTTTGATAATCAATATCCGAGATTAAAAAGATATAATTCAACAAACAAATTTACGGATAAAATAAAAGCTTACTGTGAATATCATAAAATAAAAGTTGATACAGATAGGCGTTATAATTCAATAAGACATTATGAGTTTGGTGAAAATAATAATGAAAATAATAATGAAAATAATAATGAAGACGAAATGGCCTTTTAAAATGGAAAAAAAGATAAATACATTACAAGCACAAATGTTGGTGGAAAATTTTTTGCCATATATGGAAATAGAAAATGCTATAAAATCAGCATTAGTACTTTGTGATTACTTGATTTTGAATAGCGCGCCCCACAAAAAAACCGAACACCTTGAAATAAAAAATATTTTATTAGATTTTTCGGGCGGTACCGATTTTGCTAAGAATATAAAGTATGAAGATACGCAAGTTTTTTTCATAAGAAAAGATTTAAAAAAATGAACCTAACAGAAAATCAAATAACGGTATTGAATAGGCTTAGACCTGTTTTAAAAAAGTACAAGTTGGCTTACCTAGCAGGGCAGATACGAAGCAGGAAAACAGCTATAGCCTTGTCTTTAGCCTCTGAATTTGAAAGCACGCTATTAATAACGAAAAAGAAAGCAATAGATTCTATTCTATCAGATTATGAGAGTCTAGAATTAACAAATGATTTTGATATTATCAATTACGAATCAATACACAAAATAACAAAGTCTTATCAACTTATTATTTGCGATGAAAGCCATTCTGTTGGAAGCTATCCTAAACCATCAAAGAGATTCAAAGGAATAAAATCAATGATGAACAATAACACTTATTTGCTTCTAATGAGTGGTACTCCAACACCTGAAAGCTGGTCTCAAATTTATCACCAATTAAATATATCTCAATTTTCTCCATTTTCAGAATATACTAATTTTTACAAATGGGCTAAAAAATATGTTGATGTAAAAGATATGCGTATAGGATCAAGGAGCATAAAAGTATATAAAGATGCGAATCAATATGAAATAGAAAAAAAAGTAAAACACCTTTTTGTAAAAAACACTAGAAAAGATGCGGGTTTTGAAACGGAAGTGAAAGAGCATATTTTAGAAGTAGAAATGAAACCTATTACAAATAAATTAATATCTAGGTTAAAAAAAGATAGGGTAATAGAGGGTAAAGAAGAGGTTATACTTGCAGATACACCTGTTAAATTAATGCAAAAAATACATCAGTTAAGTAGTGGCACTATAAAATTTGAAAGTGGTAAAAGAAAAGTAATAGACAACACTAAGGCTCTATTTGTTAAATCAAAATTCAAAGGTCAGAAGATTGCTATATTTTACAAATTCATAGCAGAGCTTCAGATGATTAAAGAAGTATTTAAAGATGAAATAACAACAGACATTGCTACTTTTCAAAAAACAGACAAGAGTATTGCCTTGCAAGTGGTTAGTGGTAGGGAAGGAGTTAATTTATCTAAAGCAGACAGTCTTATATTTATAAATATAGACTTTAGCGCCACCTCGTATTTTCAAGCCATACAGCGAATGGCAGTAAAAGATAGAAAGAAAAATAATGCATTTTGGATATTTTCAAAAAATGGGATAGAAAGTAAAATATATAACACGGTTAAAAACAAAAAGAATTATACACTCTATTATTTTCAGAAAAATGAACTGGCAAACAAAAACAATTAAAAAATACGAGCTACTTGGATATTACGTTATAAACCTGATAGCAACGAATAAAAATGGTATACCCGATCTTATTTGTTTAAAAGATAGTGAGATTCTTTTCGTCGAATGTAAAGAGGGAAGGGATAAGGTTAGTGAGCTGCAACGCTATAGACATAAAGAATTAATAAGAAGAGGTTTTAGTGTAAAAATAGAAAAAAATGAATCACATCGTATCAAACGATTATAGTATTATAAACGCATTTTACGAGTTAAAAGGCAATAAGTATCAGATTGTAGCTACGAGGTCGTTAGACTGGAGCGTAAAGACAGCAATCGACACCGTAAAGAATTTAAAGACAGGAGAAATTAAGGAGATTAGCAGAATGAAGTTATTTGAATACACAAGAAAAACCTGCCTAGTGTAGGTTTGGATGATTCTTTAGGTGAAAAATAATAAAAATAAGATGGAAAAATAATAAAAATAAGATGGAAAAATAATAAAAATAAGATGGAAAAACAAAGAGGAATTAAAATTACAGGTATAGACGAAACTAAGCAATGCACTATACCAAGTGTTAGCATTGGTACGGATTTAAAAGTAGGAGACAAAATAGATATTGGAAACTTTATTACAGAATTAAAAGAAATAAAATTTGATAAGTACGCTGATATGGAATTATATTGGTTTTATAATGAGAGAGGTGAATATAGATATAATGTTATAGATTTTATTACGAAAGTGTAGATATATAAAAAATGATTATAAACACGCAGATAGTGACAAAATACAGGGTAACTTGGCTATTTGTTTTATACTTTGTTACCCACCGTTTTTTTTTATGGAAAAACAATATTGGTTAGGAAACTACAAGAATGTGAATAAGTATGGTTGGTCTATGGATGTGGAACTACTTGACGGACCACATTCTGAACCGAAAGGCGTTAGAGAAGCGAAACATATTATACAAGGAATAGGGATTGATAAAGGAAAGGAACGAAATTATATAATGGTAACTATTGAGGATATACCCAAAGGCGAAATTGATGTAAACGAAGATGCTATTAAGCAGAACCGTCAAGTAGTGGAGCGTTACTCAAATGGTGGCTGACATAGTCGTATTGCGTTTAGCGCACTAAATAAAGCTAAAATCAACAATTAAGGCAAATTAAGAAAAACTTTTGTACCTGAACATCAAATAGTTACAGTTGAAATGTAAAATAAAAACAATAAATGTACTGATTTATAGTTATATGTTGTATATTTGTATCAGATAAGCAATTAAGCATATCTTTAATTTTAGAAATTATGACAGCTACAGAATTAACAAGAGTTTGGGACAATTTAGATGAGGATGATAAATTAGAAATAATAGAAAATGGTATCGATATGTGCGATACTTCTGAAGGTTTTTTGATGCTTAGACTTTTTAGAAAAGGAAATAGCATATCTGCTTTTATTTGTAATAAATTAGATAGTCATCTTTCGGTTGAAGCAGTATCAAAAAATACTTTAATTGAATTGTTTGGTGTAAATTATGATTATCAAGAAGAAGATGCAGAAGTTATTTTAAATTGGATGAATAAACAAAAATAAAAATATATTTGAAACAACTAAAAAAAGAAGCAAAAAAGAAGTTAGGAATAGGCTATCAGAAGAAGATAGCTAAGCTAACAGGTATTCATAAAAACACTATAAACTCTTATTTTTCAGGAAAGAATAAAATATCGCACCAGAGGTATAAGTTGATAGCCAAATCAATAGGGCTTGATGTGTTTTTAGGAAAAAAAATAACACAAGACGAGATTTTCGCAATCAAAGAATTTTAAAAATTATGAAGACACAAGAATCAAAAGAAATTATTTTAAATACAGAACCAAATCTAACCGAGTTTAGGACAAATATAGAAGGCTGGGTAGGACGTGACGGTAATTTTTACGGAAAAAGGAAAGACCTTGCTATTTACGCTGGCTATACGCATAAAAAGTGTGATAATGGGCATATTTACTTAAAGCATCACCTTAATTGTCCTAATTGCGCAGAGCTAGAATTTCCTGAAAGGTATTTGAGATTAGCGGAAAAAGAATGGGATTTTGAAACACCATTAGTCATATTCGACACGGACACGTATTTCTTTGATGTAGATTCTGTTTTTGAATATGCGGACGAAGAAGAAATAGATGTAGAAAGTATTGATTTAGTGATATGCGTACCTAATAGTTTATGGAAAATAGATACTGATATATGGGTGGATATTTTCCCCGAAGGTTTTGAGCCTAAAGACTTTATGAGTAAGGAGTTTTTAGTAAAATTAGAAGAGCTAAATAAAATAATAGATAATCACGCCCCTATTAGCTGGACAGAGGGTATGTTCAGGACTAGAGTGAATAAAATATAAAAACATGGAAGAAATTAAAAATTTATGTAAAAAATATGGGGTAACATTATTACCGTGAATTAATTTTTCGTACATTGCACCTGCATTTAATTATAAGACTTCTCAGTCTTAGCCATGCTCTTTGTGAGTGTGGCATTTTTTTTGTACTTTTGTTGGATGGAATGGAATATAGGAGCTATTGTATATTTAATTACTGATGAAGAGCAGAAACAATATATGATCACTGGCTACATAATAAGAGAGAAAAGCACAACATTTTTAATCAGCAGTGCTGGTATAGAAGTTAATGCCTACAAATACGAACTAACAGACACTAAGGTTATTTTTTAATGGCGTACAATAAGAAAGAAATAGAAAATAAACTAAAAGAAGTCTTTAAATTAATATCAGAGGAAGGGTTGCCAAAAACAACAGCCATAAAGATTGCGGGTATTAGTAAGAATTCGTTTTACAATTGGATAGATGACAAAGAAGGCGATTCTAAAAAGGTGTTGGAGTATAAGAAAATAAAAAGGGAGCAATACACGCATGCACGCGAGGCAAGACAAGATAAGATTTTTGAAGACATACTACACATTGCAGATGCTACAGCAAATGATATTATAATTGATGCAGAAGGAAAAGAAGTTGTCAACCACAACGTTATAAATAGGGATAGAATACGTATAGATTCTAGGAAATGGATGCTTGGGAAAATGAACTCAAATAAATACGGAGACAAAATACAGCAAGAGCATTCTGGAGAGGTTAAAGGCAATAATATAAACCTAAGCATTGATGGCAAAAATATAAAGCTATTGTAATTAGTCTCCACCGTGTGTAAAATAGCATATTTACATTGATAATCAGCACTTTAAAAATAGACAATGAGTTTTGACCCAAACCCACTTTACTACAGGTTAGCTCAAATATATTCAGAAAACAAGACAGAAGATAAGAAGTTGTATATTGGAAATGGCGGCTCTACTCGTAGCTCAAAGACTTGGGACACGTTCTTATTTCTTTACACATTTTGCAATCACAACCCAAATAGAAATTTAGAAATATACATCTTAAGAGATACCTTAGATAATTGTAGAGAGAAAACATTTAAAGACTTTCAGAGATGTATGTCTTTAAGCGGAATAACAGATATTGTTTATAGGTCTGAGGGCATGAAGCCTACAGCTTACATCAACGGTAATGAGATTAGATTTAGAGGTCTTGACAAAGCTAGTAAAGAGGGTTATCCTAGCGATATAGTTTTTGTCAATGAAATATTAGACACTCAGAAAACACAGCTTGACGGTATCTTTATGAGGTGTAGGCTTCTTGTTATTTTCGATTGGAATCCCAAGTATACGGATCATTGGGTTTATGATTTAGAAAAAAGAGATAATGCCATATTCACCCATACAACATATAAGCAAAATAAGCATCTCGAACAATCTATAATATCAGAAATAGAGAGTTTTGAGCCTTGGGAAAGTGAAAGCTATGATATAATTGAAAATGAATTACACTACAACGGTAAATTAATAAGTAAAAATAATCAACCTCCAGTTAATCAGAAGAATTATGAGCAAGGCACTATTGATGTGTTTAAATGGACTGTTTACGGATTAGGATTGAGGGGAGCGATGAGAGGTGTTGTTTACCCTCAAATGGAATTTATAAATGAATTTCCTAATTTAGACTTTATTTATTCTAATGATTTTGGGTTTACGACTGACGAAAACGCTACGTTAAAATATGCCGAAGACGAATATAATGTATATATCGAGCTGTTAATTTATAAACCTATAGATAATGCTATTGATTTACACTTAGCATTTGAAGCTGTGGGGATAGGTAAGCAAAAACAAATAGTGTGCGATAGTTCAGATAGATATGCAGGAGATAAGGGTGTTGTTAGGATGGTTCAAGAGATTGTTGAGTTAGGGTATGAGGAAGCTTTTAAAGTAAAAAAAACGAAAGATATAATGTACTGGATAGGCTCTATAAAAAAGAAGAAATTACATTGTGTAAAAGATTCTTGGGGACTATGGAAAAATGTAAAGAAAGAAAGGGAGAACTATATATTTAGAGAAGTTAACGGCAAACCAATAAACCAACCTATTGACGGTTATGACCACGCTTTAACAGCTATGAGGTACGGACACATGGCTCACAATATGAAATCTTTAGATATCTACTGGTAGAGCATTAAAAAAATAATTACTATATTTGCGTTTTGCAACAATCTATATGAGCTTCAACGACAATCAGATAATCCAAATAATTAAAGAAAACCAGAGGACACCTAAGTTTATAAGGGATGCACGAGAAAAGTCAAGAAAATACACGGCTTTAATAGAAGGTACTGGTTTTGTTGACTATTTGATTGACGACATTGAAAAGCTTACAAAAGAAGCTAGAAAAGAAGTTAGAAGAAGGTTTGCAAAAAACTTAGTAGATGTATTGTCCAGAGTTCTAGCAAAAAGAGACAATGTGTTTACGGCTAATGGTTCTAATTTAGATTTAAAGTTAGAAGGAACTAAAAGAGATAAAGCCACAGAGCTATTTAAAGACTTCAAAGGTGGCTACTCAATTAACCACTATTTCCACGAAAACTATTTTAAACTCTTAGATGTTGACCCAAACGGCATTCAATTGATGGAATATACGGAGGTCGATAAAGAGGTTAAATTTAACCCTGTATACAAATCGACAAAAGACATTAGAAGTTACGATAATGATGGTCAAATGTTGAATTGGATTTTGTTTGAGCCTACAAACTACAAGAAAAATGTAAGAGTAGCTAAAGAAGACGAAACGAAAGGAGATGAATATACTCACGGTTTAGAGTCTACATGGGTAAATTATAAGATTTGGCGATTTATAGACGATACTAGAGACGTTCTAATAAAACAAAAAGGGGAGGTTTATACTGTTATTTCTAAAGATGAAGAAATAGGCAATACTTTTAATCACGGCTTTGGCAAAGTTCCAGCGATGATACTTTCGCCGAACGAAAAAGTTGGTTCAAAGGTTAGAGAATCTTCTATTGAAAAGATTATAGACCTGTTAGAAGAAATGGCAAGGGATAAAACAGGAATGGTTTTATACAAATACAGGAGTTTAAACTTTAAAGAATGGAGAATAGGCAAGAGATGTGATGCTTGCCACGGCGAAGGTGATGTAAATGGAGAGCCCTGTACAAATTGTTCTACAGGAAAAGTAAGAGATGATGTTTCTGAAATACAGCTAATATCACCACCAAATGGAGATCAAAAACTACCCACTCAACTATGGGGGCATATAAAGCCTGATATTGAAACAGTTACAATCATACGTTCAGAGATTGAACTATTAGAATTAAAAGGTAATGATACTATTTGGGGTACTAGCGAGGCTAAGGACGTTGATAAGACTGAAAAGACTGCTACAGCTAAATTTATAAACACTCAACCGATAGATACTAAGCTACATTCATTCACTATAACAGTACAATTGGCACACAATTTCTTTGCTAATTTAATGCTTAAAAAGGTCTTTAATATTGACGATGCTTATAAATATATCTATGGCACAAGGTATATCATTGAAAGTCCCGAAGCATTAGCAATTAGATACCAAACATCTAAAGAAAAAGGCGATAACAACTCTATTTTAGACAAGAATTTAGAAGAGTTAATGTTATCTTTAAACAAGAATAATCAGACACTACAGGACGAGGCTTTAAAGAAAATATATGTTGAGCCTTATGTTCACATGAATAATAAAGAAGTATTTGATTTCTTTGGCAGAGATGAAGTTTATAAAAAGGAATTGTTTATAGATTTTTGGAATGATGCAGATAAAAACAAGGACAAAGAAGTTCTTAAAAAAGAGTTTGAAAAATATTATAACGAGAATAAACTAGAGCCTCTAAAGTCTTTAGAACCATTAATTAAAACAGAATAAAATGAGTAAAATGAAAAGTGTAATGATTAGAGCAACGAAATTTAGATTGCTTGAACCTATCGCAAAAGGGGAAGACAAAGAGTCTTTTGACACTAAAGGAATGAAAAAAGAAATCTTAGGTTCAAGATTAATTGAGCGAAAAGAATTTGATAAAGCGAATAAGCATAGTGGCGAGAGTGGTATTATGTGGGAGGAAAGTAAG
This sequence comes from Lepetodrilus galriftensis, assembly GCA_032361785.1. NCBI lineage: Eukaryota > Metazoa > Mollusca > Gastropoda > Lepetellida > Lepetodrilidae > Lepetodrilus > Lepetodrilus galriftensis. The sequence continues at coordinate 27,249 of JAUTBZ010184982.1, read as the reverse complement.
ATTAAGACTGACGATTCAAAAGATGCTGCAACTGCTGCAACTACAAGCGAGCCAGTAGTAACAACTGTAGACGTGAAAGGTAAGCAAATCGAAAGAGAAGCTTTGATTGAAGCTATGGGTGAGATTGGTTTTAAAGTTAACAAAAGTGTTGGTGTACCAAAATTACAGGGCAAGTTTAACGCTTTAGACGAGGAAAAACAAGTACAAATTATTGAAATCTTAAAAGCAAAATAAATGAAGATTAAAGTCGGCAACAAAGTATATGAAGTAGATGATATAAAAGAAGGTGAAATCCCTTCTGAAATTGTAATAGAAACTACTGATGTTATTAGAAATGAATCAGAAGAAGAGGCATTTGTAAAAAACATGAAGACTGTACAGTATAAAGCAGGTGCAGAAGAAACTATCAAGAAAGCGAAAGAAACTTTTGGTCTTGATTTTCAAGGAAAGTCAATAAAGGCTTTTGAAGAAGCTGTAAGAGTCAAGGCAGTTGAAGACGCTAACATTGAGCCAACTCAACAAATTAAAGCTCTACAAACAAAGCTAAAGAACAAAGAAGATGCTCTAACCAACGTTACTAATAAGGTTGAAACCCTAGAATCTACATACGCTAAAGAACGTAAAGAAGGTAAGATAAGTCGTTTTATAGAGAAGAACATGCCTAAAGAGTTGTTACTTGATGCTGAGGACATGGCTACTGTTTTAAGTAAAAAAATGACTATAGATGTTGCAGAAAACGGAATGTTTGGAGTGAAAGGAATTGACGGTGAGTTTAGAACGTCAAAAACAACAGGCGATATTATGGATGCCAAGGAGATTATAAAAGACTTCTTTATCGAAAATAAACAATACCTAACCTCTGATGACGGTGGTAGAAAAGGTTCAGATAGTTCTTTAGGTGGTAGCGGGAAAATGACGGTAGGAAAGTTTATAGACTCTTACAAAGAATCAGGCAAAGCTGCTCACGGCGAGGAATTTAATAAAGAATTAGCTGCTGGTTTAGAGGACGGTTCAATAGTTCAAGAAGATGAATAGTTTTTTAAGGCAACGAGGATATAAAACCCTGCCTACTCTAAATGAGTTTGTGGAGAAATCGTCAAGCTTAGATGACATAAATGAATTTAAGGAAATGTTAGATTTGCCTATTGCAATTGAGGACATTATACCTTATGACATGGAAGGTCTTAGGATATTGAATCACGAACCTTTATTTAAAGGTTGGGGAATAGATAAGAAGTTGTCTAACAAAGAAATGAAAGTAGCAAAAAGAGGTAAGACCCTTATATATTTTCATTTTAAAGAATCCCCTTTAATTTATGGAGAGGTGAATGTATCTGATGAAGCCACATACAATGATTTAGCAATTTTCTTTTATGGAAAGTTGGTTTTAAATTAAAAAAGAGTATATTTGCAGTACTTGTATATTAATTAAAATTATTAAAAACCCATTTCTAAGCTTTTAGGGTGGGTTTTTTAACAAGTTACAGGATTGTAACAAAGAGTAAAGTTTTCGGACGAAAACAAAGAGTATAACGACTCGGATGAGTCAAAGAATTTAATTGCGTTCTAGCAGTTATAAGGGCATTAGCCTATTTTCACAAATAAAAATAAACAGTTTTACAACGCTGCAAAAGTTGTTGTGCGAATTTTCGCAAAATAAATAAATTAAATTAAATTAAAAAAAATGGCAAATTATTTAGCTTCAAAACTTGCAGTAGCAAGTATTAACGTGAGCGGAAGGTTTCAAGATGCTGAGAAAAGATTTAGAGGGAATAAAATCTATCAACTCTTTTCAAAAAGTGGTCAAGCTTTCTTCCCAAATTACGAATCTTTAAAGACATCACATGATCGTCCTTTAAAAGCAAACTATTTCTTAGATACTTCTGGCGCTTTAGACACCACGGGAAGAACGCATGACCATACAGGAGGTCAAGGAGATACTGCCGACATGGTGCTGACATGGCAACAAATCGGTAAGAACTTCATGACTTCGTTAAAAATGGCGAATAACAAAGGGCGTTCATGGCAAGAGTTGTTTAACGATAACGTTTACAATTTGATTAAATCATTTGTAAAAGAAACAGAATCTATTGCATCAACTTACTTATTTACTAACCGTTCAGGTGTAATTTCTGGAGATGTAAAAGGTGAGTTTAACGCTGCAAGTAATGTTTACGAAATTGATAAAGATTTCAAAAACGAATGTATTTCTATTGCTGACGTTATTGTTGATTACAATGCTTTTGGCGATTTCGGTTACACTATTGTTTGTGATGGGCATATGTTTACTGAATTTAGAAAATTAGCAGCTTTAGGTGCTCAAAATGCCACTAACTGGTCTTTCCAATTTGACGGGAAGCTTTACATTTTGGACACAACATTAGGTGCAAAGGCAAAGGCTTTAGATGCTGCTTATACAGCTGGGGTGTTCTATGTTATTCCAAATGACACTATTGCTGCTTTAGATTGGAATCCAACACAAAATAGAGAAGGCAAAGAAACTAAAGAAAATAAATACGGTATTTTTGTTAATCCTGTAGACGGTATGCAAATAGGTGTACACTCTTACGAGGGTAGAGCTGATACAACGGCTTTAGGTGGTCAAAAACAGGACGTTGTGACTCAATATCAGTTTACTTCTGATATTACATTGCAACACGCTCCTTTATCGGAAGCCAACAGAACGCCAATCATGCTTTTCGCAGTTAAAAACGTTTAAAAAATGTATGTTGTTGCCGACATATCAACGCATTACAAGGGATTGATTGGCTTTAGACAGTCTTTCAATCCTAAGTATGCAATTCTGGATGCTGAAAATCTAACATCTACTTCTGGATTATACATTACAGATAATCCATACGTGAAAATTGAATATTTAAAAGATAGTCAAGATTTTGCAAAAATAAATGATGAAGATTTTAACCTGTATTTAAGAAGATTGATAGATAGCAGCGTATTAGATGTTGTTTCGCAACTATTTGATAGTAAAGGCAATACTGATTGTACCGATATAATTAAAAGTTATAAGGATAAATTGGCAAGAAGCATATACTTGACGGCTATAATTAGAGTAATTAATGAGTATATCGCGAGCTTAAGAAGTACAGCGAATGAGCAGAGAGCAAATAGTGTTCTTAGATTGTTATTTATTGAATTGAACGGTATTGCAGAAGGCGAGGTTAGAACAAAAGGCTTAAAGGCTCAATTATTTGGAGAAATAACTTCAATAAGAGATGAGATCAATAGTATTCAAATAGAGATTAAAGGAGACGATAATCCATATTCATCAATAACTGTATCTGCATTATGAATCATTTAAAAGTAAGTCCGCAGGCGTTAGATTACGAGATAAACTACTGTCAGGGAAAGATTTACGATAAATTACTTCCTACATGGAAAGATTTAGAGGGATTTGGAATTACATTTGAGAGGACAGAAAACGGTACAATATCAATTGAAGCATTTGAAGATGGTTTGGATTACGAAAAGAATCTAATTAGCGAGGGCAATAAGTTCTTTTTCGTAAAAGAACCTACTTCTAGCAGGTTTAATTCTAGTTATAAAGCTACTTTGGACGTTTATTTTATTCTTGATTTGGAAGAATGTTATCCTTTAATTAAGCATAGGGCGGTGCAAGAAGCGCAGCAAGAAGCATTAATCGCGATTGAAAAAACAACTCTAAACATTGTATCAATTACCGATACTAACCTCAGAGATTTAATACGCGATTTGAAAGGTAATAGTAATTTAGAAAATTTTGATAGACACCCGCGACATATATTTAAAGTTCGGGTTACTCAAGATTATAATTTAACAAAAAGATGCTAACATGGCAGAAAAAAAAGAATACGAAGGTATTGTAATCGAAGGATTTTCAATACTTAGAAATAAGAAAGAAAAGGTCTACAAATTAGGTAGCACTTTCAAAACAGAATCTAAGGACGTCTTAGATTTCTATATTAACGAATATAAATTAAAATTAAAAGATGGCATTTAAAGACAAAATAGGCGTAGGAGGTTGCGCAGTTGCATCAGGTACAGCATTTTTAGGCGATAAAGTCGGATGTTTACCTGTATTTGAGAATTTAAAAAACGGGATTTTCAAAAAAAAGAGTTTAAAACCAGCTCCAAATGTTGAGTTTGATACGGATTTTATCCAAAAAGAGATTCAAAAAGGGAATATTTTTGTATTTCCGAGTGATGTAATTTACTCTACTAATGGCGGAGAAAATGAGATTGAAACAAACACATCTGGAAAGCAGAGTTTAAAATCTAAGGGTTTAATTGATTTTAGCGTAAAATTTGAATCTAAACATCAGCATTTCTATAATGAGTTGACGAAACTTGAAAGTATGGATATGTGGGAGTTTATTCCTGTAGACAATAAAGGAACTATCCTTTTTGTAGATGAGAAAATCAAAGGATTAAAGGTTGGAATGGTAACGGTTGATGCTCAAAAATTCGGAATAGACGGAGGAGATAAAGGTTCTAAAACTGTAAAATTCCAATTAACAGATAGAGATGAGGTTGATAATGGATTAGTTCCGTTAATTAAAGAATCTCACGGAATAGACTTAGACGAGTTGACGGGAATTAACCCTATCTATTTAGAGGTTGTGGGCGCAGGAGCAGGAACATCTGTAAATGTAAAGCTTACAATGGTTGATAGAAAAAGTAAGTTGAAAAACGTTGTAAAAGAGCAAATTGTATTGCTAGTTGATGGTGTGGAAGCTAATGCAACAGCGATTGCAGATGCCGTAGACGGATATACTTTAACTATTGCAGCAGCTTTAACCGTAGGGCAAAAAGTAATTGCAAGAACTAAAGACGTTGCTTTAGATACTTTAGCTATTAATGTTGACGGAGATATTTACGCTGGACGATCAAAAGAGGTTGTCGCTGCATAATGACAATTGAGCAGTTTGCAAGGAATTTAAAGTCAGCAATGGCCACGATTGATAATATCGTATCAGATACGGTGGAAGACAACGCAACGGTTATTGCTGAATTTAATTCTGATTCACTTTTTTCAGGGAGGGATGTAGATGGTAATATTATTGGTATCTACAGTAAAAAAACTCAATTTCTATCTAAAGGTCAGAGTGGTTTAGGATTTCCAAAAATTGCAGGGCGACCGTTTAATTTCATGAGCACAGGAGACTTGCTAGACTCTATTAAAGTTACTTATCGTAATGGAGATATTGTATTTTCATTTGGAGATTTAGGAGCAGAGGAGAAGATATTTAACATAGAAAAGTTTAGTTTCCCGAATAGACATAAGGAGAAGTTTTTGGGAATTGGAGGAACAAGTAAGAAGGCTTTATTCAAAATAATACTAAATCCGAGTATCACAAAAAAGATTCAGAACGTACTAAATGGACACTCATAATATACATACCTTATCTATATTTGCTTTTTACGAGGTTTTGAACACTCAGGATTTCTCACATTTATTGATTAAAAAAAAGGAAGTTCAAGAGAGTGACGTTTCGGAATTAGAAAGCGAATGGCGTATTTTATTTTTCGAGTTTATAGACACTAGAGGGGATTCTAAAACAAAGTACAATTTAAAAACGTATTTGCAGGTTTTAGTTATGCAATTAAAATACAACTTAATAAAATCGTCTTTACTTCTGACTAGAAATGGCATAGAAAATGGTTATTTAAAATCAATAGGCTTGGAAAATACGCCAATTGCTAGAATCCAAAAAATGTTAAATCGTTTAGAGAATAAGATAAATCTAAAAAAAGTAAACAACAAAGAGGTATTTGATACGGAAAGCACGAATGAGCAAAGTAAGAATGTTAATATATTTAATGAATGCGCGTTGATGCACAAAGTGTTAGATATTAAAATAGGCCCGTTAACCACAACCGTTTCTGAATATTTAGGGTACGAAAAAATATTAAAAGATTTTACTAAGAAATAATGACAGAGGGAGTTTTACATGTTGGAGTAGAAGAACTGTTAAAGGACTTAAAAAAAGTTGACAGCCAAGCGTTGGAGGTTAAAGCAACGTTTGAAAGTATAGCTAAAACTAACTTTAGTATAGTTGGCAGTAACGATTCTGTTAAGATTTCTGCAATGTCTAAGCAAATAGATGATTTAAAAAACAAAATCAAGGCTTTGCAGGAGGTCGACAAAGAATCTGTAAAAGTCAATAATAGAAAAGCTACGGCGTTAAAGAACTTAGCTTTAGCAAGAAGCAAGGAGGGTAAGGAGATTTTAAAAATACGCACGGAAACCAATCAATTAAACAAAGTAAAAAGAGAAGAAATAAAAGGTGAATTGGGACTTATTGGCGCATACGCAAAACTAAACAAAAAACGTACCGATGCATCTCGAACATTAAGAAATTTAATTGCCTCAGAGAAAGCGAGCAACAAAGAGATACGAAAAGCACAAAGGGAATTTGATAGGCTAGACAAGAAGGTCAGGAAGGCGGATAGGTCTACTAAAGATTTTACAAAAAATGTAGGCAATTATAAATCTGCATTTGGAAAAGCTGGCTTTGCTTTACGCAGTTTCATTGGTCTAATTGGCGTTTATAGTGCTAGCCAGTTAGCAGTAACTGTATTTAATCAGGTAAGAGAGTTAGAGGCCTTAGATAAGGCATTAAAATTAGTTACAGGAACACAAGAGGTTTACGCACGTTCACAGGCATTTGTAAATAGAGTAGCAGAAGATACAGGTGCGAAGTTTGAGAATATAACAAGAAGTTATACTAAATTCCTAGCTTCGGCAAAAACTACAAATTTAACTTTAACTCAAACGGAAGATATATTTTCTAAAGTAGCTAAGGCAGGGGCAAGCTTAGGTTTGTCCCAAGACGATTTAAACGGCTCGTTTAGAGCATTAGAGCAAATCCTTTCAAAAGGAACTGTACAGGCAGAAGAAATACGAGGGCAATTAGGGGAGAGATTACCGGGCGCATTCCAAATACTAGCTAAATCAATGGGTCTAACCACTCAGGAATTGAATAAACAGCTAGAACTTGGGAATGTAATATCGGACGAAGTGTTGCCTAAATTCGCGGATGAACTAGAAAAAACATTTGGATTAAAAGGAGCCGCAAAAGTAAATACGGTAAATGCTTCATTGGGTAGACTTAGTAATGGATGGATAACCTTAATAACAAATATTGAGGACGGCAAAGGTGTTATTTCTAATTTCTTCAAGGAGGCTATAGACGGAGCTACGAAATTACTGGATATGCTGAATATTGTAAATAACGGTAGTGAAAAGAATGCTTATGACGATACTTATGCAAAACAAGGCGATTTAATCCGCGAGAATGTACAGCTATTTCATAAAGCTGAACTTGAAAAAATTACTGATATTGAAAAAAGACACGATCGGGAGGCTGAATTATATAAAGACGAAGCTTTAATAGCTGCGCAAAATTCAGTACAAGGACTTGATTTGATAGTCAAAGAAAGGCAAGAGTTGGAGAGTAAATTAAAAATATACAATGATTCTTCATTGGCTAAGAAAGCGTATATTGAATTGTCTGATAAAAACGGAAGAACATTAGAAGGTGAAATAAAAGCATTAAGAACACAGGAGGCGATACGCAAAGCGATATTAGACACTTATACCGATACTCTTACTGTAGCTGAAAAGGTAGAGGCTACTAAAAAAATAAACGCTAATAAGTCTGGAGGCAGCGAAAAGAGAGATAGGGTAGAGGCAATAGAAGCAGAAAGGCAGACCGTAGAAAAGCTAACCAAAGAGTATGCTAATCAAATACAGATATTAACCGTAAAATCTTTATTAGAAAAAGACCCTGATAAGAAAACGGCAATAGAAGACGAAATAAAGCTATTAGAGAAAAAGACACGAGTTTTAAAGAACGGTGAATTTACCCTAAATGGTGTTATTGGGAATTTACAAAAGCAGTTAGATATAACTAAAGAATTAATTTCTTTAGAGATTGACAATGGCGAGCCTAAGGAAGTTAAGCGTCTTTTAAAAATCAAAAAAGCTTTAGAAGACAATATTAAACTTGTAAAGCAAGGCGAATTAGTAAAAGTAGAGAGTAACAAGGCTATACTTGACAGTATGGATTTGTATGTGAAATCCCAAGAAGATGCTCAGAAAAGAATTGCTAAAGCTGAAAAGGGCGCTCATGATTCAAGAATAGAGCAGTTAAATGAGTTGGCTGACAAGTTGGAATTGGTTAATGATTTTCAAAACGCATTTGCAGATTTAGGAATAGCAATTACAGAAAGGCGAATAGTTAAATTAGAAAATGAAAAGGATGCGGTAGATGATCGTATTGATTCTGAAATTGAATCGAACAATAGGTTAGCTGTAAACGAAGAAGAACGTAATTTTAAGAATGAACTTCTTGAAGAAGAACGGAGAGCTAAGAAAAAGAAGATTGATATTGAATTAGCTAAGGAGAAAACTAAACAGGCTAAAATTGATAAAGCAGCATCTATCATTTCGGCGACTATTCACGGGGCTGTAGCTACATTGAGAGCCTTAGAATATGGAATTCCTAATGCGGTAGCGGTTGGCATATTGTCAGCTATAGAGATTGCAGCTATAATCGCCACTCCTATACCTAAATTCAAAATGGGTAAAGAATCTAGCAAGAAATACCAAGGGTTAGGGATAGTAAATGACGGTGAGCATCAAGAGTTTAGGCAAAACAAAAACGGAATAGAAGCATTTAAAGGAAAGAATACACTCACTTGGGTTGGTAAAGACGATATTATTCATCCAAACTATCAGGCTTTGCTAGATTACAACTTACCCAAACTAGATTATGATGCAATTAATAGGAGTGCGATTATGACAAGCTTAAGTATTGACAGAAATCAATTAAATGATTATAGCGCGAAATTAGAATATAGCAGACAGCTATCAAATGAGCAATTTAAAAACGATATTACAAACGCCGTAAAATCTAGCATGCAAGGGTGGAAGCACAGCATGAATATTGATAATACTGGGGTTGGAGAAGAAATAAAAGAAGCGTTAAACGAGATTCTTGAAGAGAATAGATTTTTATAAATGAGCGATAATAACACATCATTTCATGAGCAGTCGGAGTACTGGCTTGAATCTACTGAGCTTGGAAGGGTAAAGGGTAATGTTATTGGTTGGGATAGTGATTTAATGAAGATGAAGAGGTCTAGCAAAAACACGGCAGTCGTTAACACGGTATCATTTAGTATTGAATTTGTAGGGAAATTAGCAAACTATTTAACCAGATGCAGGGATTTGTTTATATCTCCAAAACTAACTAAATTTGTAAATAATCCTGTAAAGAATGGCAAGGTAAAAGTTTATGAGGCCTATGTAGATATTACTAAATATAAGAAAAAAGACGGTAAAGTTAAGGTTAACACGGTAAAAACAAAATTAGAAGCAATCATTAAATCTTTTCAATCCAAAAAAATGGAGTTGGAAACACTAAAATCATTCAACGATAAAGAGCTTCCTATTTTAAGAAAGCATACCTTAAATGTGTCAGGACAAGATTTGTTTTTCAAAACAGAATTTGAGCAACAAGTAAATGATTCATTTATCATTCATAGCGATAGCGCATCAAATAACGATAGAGGTAATACAATAGCTATACCTCTAAAAATAAAGACAAGGGATCACGACAACGCAATAAATACAGATGGAGCTTCAAATAATGATAACAGTCAATTAGGTACTGGCAACGGTATTACAGGACTTATGTTTTATGCCAATGCTGAATTTGATACGAGGTTAAAAATAAACTTTGAAGTAGATTTAAAGTCGGTGCTGAAGGCGTACCATTATATAAATTCTTATAAACTTTCTTTCAATTTCAATAAGTATAAAAATGGTACCGACTTTATTTTTTCAGAGTCAATAATTCATAAAGATATATCTGTAAATCACATCAAGAAAAGCGGACACTTTAGTTTTAGTGGAGAGGTTGAAATTAAAAAGGGCGATAGCTTGTCTATAAATATGCATCAATGGATGGACGGCGCAAATATTGTTAATGAATCTATTTTAGAAATTGAAGTATCTGAAATTAAAGCGGAAGTAACAATAGAGGAGAGTAGTAATAGAAAAGGCTCTAATCACGATGTTATATTGCCGCACGAACTTATTGAGCGAAGTTTGCGAATAATGACAGGTAGAACGGACAGCAATCTCTTTAGAAGCAATGCGCTAGGCAGAAAAGATTTAGGTTACAAGGTTGATGGAGAGTATGCCTATTTATCTTCGGTGAGTGGCTTTATGATTAGGCGGTTTAAAGACAAGAGTTACACGACTACATTTAAAAAGGAAATTGACGATTTATTCGCAGTTACAGGTCTTACTTATGGTATAGAAGTAGATGTTAACGGAATTGAAACCGTTGTTTTGGAGCCATTAAAATATTTCTATCCTGATGAACTTGTTTTGAACTTTCCAAAGCCTGTATTTAATTTTGAAGAGTCATTTAATAATAAGATTCAGTTCAATGAGATTAGCGCAGGATATACGAAAGGGGCTGAGAATTATGAAAACAAACAAGGGCTGAATGACCCTAACGGAAAAGCCACATACACATCACCGTTTTTAGAGCAAGGAAAGACGTATACAATAGTGTCGTCAAAGAGGGCTGACATGGTAGGTCATGAGTTGATGCGTAGACTTCCTTTCGATTTATATCCCAAGCGTGATGCTTTTGGTGACAACGACAACTGGTTTTTAGATTGTAAATTTGAAGGCGGAATTTTGACAATAAGAACATGGATAGATTTTTTAAGCTCAAAACCTGACAATTTATTTTCTGCTGATTCTTATGGTAATCTAAACCTAACACCGTCAAGAAATGTAATGCGCCATAGTTGGTATTTAGCAAGTAGTTTGCAGAGGTTTACGGGTAAAAATATAAAAAGAACATCAACAGTAGGAAACGGGGAGGTTGTTTTAGATGGGTTTCAGGAGAATAAAGATATAGAGATTCAGAATTTTGAACATCAAAGGTTCTCAGATACTTTAGTTGAATTTGAAACTAGCGTAAATTATGAGTTTCAGAAGTTATTAGAAGGGTTTACGATTGTTGGTGATAAGAGAATATCTAACTTTTTAGCGATATGGAATGTAAAGAGTGGTAGCGATAGTTACAATATTCGATTGTTAGATTTTGACGGTAAAAAGAAATTCAAAGCGTCTTTAATTAATTAGTATATTTGCAGTAATGAGTAATAGTAAATTAAATATAATTTTCAATCAAGCATTTTCAAACGAAGATACTATTACTATATCATTTAAGGACCTATCAAGTATAAATCCAACAGCGGTCCACTCATTAACCTCTATTTGGAAAACTATCAGAACAAAGAGCGGTGAAGTTGAAAAGGGAAGTAATGCTAATTACACGAAAGAATCATCATCTTATGATTTTCTTACTCAATTTTTTACCGACAATGGCATACTATTTATGCCGAACAATATTATATCAAACGGATTTAGTATTGAGGGTAAGAAATCAGGTATTGAATTTATAAGCTTTTCTTCTTCTGTAAATCAAGCGACTGGAATAATAACCAATGAGCCGTATATTCCTACAAACACTATAGCAGTAACATATTCAGAATCACCAAATAAATGCACGCATGTAATAGCTAATGTAACATCTACAACTATTATAGCTAGTGTGTCAAGTCCTGTTATATTAACTCCAAATTCAAAAACATTTTCTTTTGAAGTTTTGAGAGGTTCAGATTTTGTATTGAGATTTTCGGACGGCACAACCACTAGGAATTTAACAAATACACCTCCTGAAATATTAGAAATACCAATAGTAACGGTACAAAGCAAACCGACAGGAGCGGGTGTTTATTTAAAGAATGGAAATACGAATTTAACTTTAGAATGGTCTATAAACGGTACGGATTATCAATATTCAAGTTTTTGGGTAGGGATATTGGAAGGTAATAGAATAGCCTATGTGCGCGATCAATTTAATTGTGTTAAGCAAATAGATTTCATTGTAAAGCCATTTTCTCCATTCGTAAAAATATTGAATCCTGTATTTTACTATTCAGATAGTAACAGTATAAGGATGAAGGATGTTGAGGTTTGGGACAATAACAAGATTTACAAACACGTAAAGAACACACTATCATTCGAGGAGAATAAAGATGGCAATGTACATTTAACTACATATCAACAAGAATGGTTAAGGTCAGACACCTTACTTTTAGAGGTGTCTACAAATTACAAAACTTTAGCCGTAAATGTTATAAGTAATGGGGTAACGCATCATGTTCCAACAGAGAAAAAAACAAATAATCTTAACAGGCAAGATTCAAGGGATGCAAGGCTGTATCAAAGGCAAGACGGCAAAACAGGAGTATACTTTTTAACAGGAAATATTTACACATACGGCACGACAAACGTATCAGGTGGGTACGTGAATAGTGAAATGCCTGAGTGGGCAAAAATAGGAAACTCAATATTTGTTACCGAGTTAGGAGCTTATTTTGAAATACAAAACATTGTTTACGATTATTTTAAGAAACAAAAAGTACTTATTTTAGAGAATGGATATGTAGGCAATGAGATTATAACAGTAGTATCTAGCACTTACAATGTTGTTGATTTTGAAGTGTATTTAATTACTTTAGACGTATCGCATTACGATTGCTTTCAACTTTATATTGAGGTTGAGGACGATAAATTCACAGGCAAATCAAAGCTATCAGAAATACAATATGTATCTAATGATTTAACAGGATTATTGGATATAAAAGCAAAAGACAACTCAAATAGCGATGTTTTCTACCCTATAAGTGGGGTTTATCACCAAATAAGAGCTCCTTACAGCGGAATTAGTAGTATTGGAGATGATTCTAGGAGTATTGAAAAGTTTGATACGGAAGTTATAAACACAGGAGTAGCGCAATATGACAAATACACGACTACGCTATTCGGATTGACAACAGCGATGTCAAATACTGTATTTAAAATATTAGGAAGAAAAAACGTATCTTTGAACGGTGTATTTTACACGATTGCGGATGGTTCTTTAAAAAAGGAAAGAATAGGAAGAACGAATACTTACAATATTTCGTTTGAAATGTACGAGACTATAGATAGTGAAATCGAATTAATAGAGGAGCTTATATTTCCAAAATCAATAAAAGTGCCTGTTTTCTTAAAAACAATTGCAGGAAATTTATTGGTAGGGAAATTAGGTAATTTTTTAAAAACAAAATAAATGTCATTAGAAAGTTTAGAAATAAAAGTAGCGCAATTAGAGCAGGAATTGAATCAAATAAAAAACGGATCAAAAACAGCTAATCAATTGTTAGATACCACAACGCCTTCGCATATAATTGTTCATGACGGGAATGATTTCAAAAAAGTGTCGGGAATACCCGTCATGGTCGAAGAAACTGCTGATGGCTTTATACTCAAAATGCCAAACGGAACATTAATATCAGAAGAAGTAAAAGACTAAAAAAAATGAAAAAACTATTTATATTTATTACAATGGTAGTGTTAACGCTATCTTGCTATTCACAGAGCAAACCAAAAGTAAAGGCTATTTACGCTAAAAAAACATCTGTGAATTTACGCGATGGACTTCGTAAATTAAACGGCTATGTAACTCTTATCTATAACGATGACACTTCTCAATTTGAATATTGGAATGGCAATAGTTGGATTCAATTCTCTAGCGGTGGAGGTGGCGCAAACCAACAGCTATCCATAAATAACAACATTGTAAGCCTAACGAATGGCGGTCAAGTTGATTTATCGGGATATTTAGATGATACAGATAATCAAACTATTACAACTTTTAGTTTAGCTGGCACAGTACTAACCTTGACTTTAGAAAATGGAAATACTAAAACGGTAGACTTAGCTTCAATTTCAGGCGGAGGGGGTGGCGCTGTAGCTTCTGTGGCAGGTAAGACTGGCGCGGTTGTATTGGTAGAGGCTGATATCACTAACCTATCTCATACAGTAGATACAAAGAATGTGTTGAGTGATGCAATAACATCAACTGCATCAACTGTATCAGCATCAAGCAAAGCTGTAAAGACGGTAAATGACAAGGTTAATACAAATGCCACGAGTATAGCAACTATAAACACCTCTATAGGCAATATAGACGGCTCAGAAACTAAAGTAACGGCAGGCACAAATGTAACGGTAACGGGTAGCGGTACAGTAGCAACACCTTATGTTATTAATAGCTCAGGAGGTGGCGGAGCAAGCAATACAGCTACTGCGCCTATAACCTTAACAGGCTCAGCTATTGGTTTTGATGATACTAATTTTGCTAAGACAAATGTTTCTGAAACTTTCACAGAGAATCTAAGCGTAAATAAAATATTTACGAGTACGCAGACAGCTAGATTTGTTTACAACAAGGTGTCATTTTACGCAGGTGCTCAGGGCGCGGCTTTGTCGATGAAGAACTCAACATCTGTACAAACAGTCGCATTAAATACTGGGGGTAGAAGTTTTTTAAAAAACCCTTTATCATTAGGGGGTACAACAGGGGTGCAAATGCTAGATGTGATAGGTAACGGTAAGTTTACTGGAGTGGTTGAGATAGCAGACGGAATAGCTGCTAATCACGCTATAAATAAATCACAGCTATCAGCAGGAATTGCCTCACTAAGCCCTTTAACAATTGCTAGGACTAATCAAGATAATAATTTTACAACAAATAATACATTTACAGGTAGTGTAATAGTTCCAACATCTACAAATGCAACGCATGCAGCAAATATAGGTAGTGTTTTGTCATTAACAACTCACAGACCAGAAGTTGAATTAATTAGCACATCTGGATTAACACCATTTCCGACAATTACAGGGCTACATAGCGGTATTTTTAACAAAACCTATGTTCTGACTGGGAATTTAGAATTTCCCGTTAACATTCAAGGGTTCAATACTGTAGAGATAGGGAGCGTAATAACATTTATACAGGGAGGTGCTGGGAAAATAAGGATAGAGACAGGAAATGGTTTAGTTGTGAATACAGCAAAGAGCATGCTATCTAGGGCGCAACATAGCGTAATACACGTAACAAAAGTTGCTAATAAACTTTTTTATTTGTACGGTGACTTAGAGGTCGCTAATGGCGGCGGAGGAGTTGGCGGAGTAATACCGTCAACACCAAATAACTTAGCTTCATCAAATATTACAAATACGGGTGTCACTTTAACATGGGATGCTTCAACAAACGCGGATGATTATAAGGTGTATCGTGATGGGGCGCATGTGAAAACGGTAACAGCACCGACAACCACGACAAATATAACAGGACTGAATGCGAATACAAATTATGTATTTAAGGTATCGGGTCATAATACAACGTCTAACAATGAAAGTTACAGCAGCAACCTTACAGTACATACTACGGGTGGTGCGGCTGGCTTAGCTAATCCTAGCTCTTTAACTGGTCAATATGCTTCGGGTAAAATTGCGTTTCAAAAAACAGCGTACCCAGCATTTGACGTATTAAAACTATCGTTGCACGGCACAGATGCTACGCCAATAAGCGTGTCTGATAATGGCACTTACTGGGAGGTGACACTATCAGAATCTTTTAAGTGGTGGAATAACGTCACTTATAGATATGATAGCAATAACATATTGACAGGAGTTGTAAGCTACAGCCCTGTACTTCCGCAGAGCAATACAGCTCCTGAATTATGGGTAGATAACACTTATGCTGGAACATCTACAGGAAGTCAAGCCCAACCGTACAAGCAGATAGGTGATGCATTAAATGCAGCCTATGTATTAAAAGAAGGGTCTATATTTGTTAAAGCAACGGGTGTAGATTACCAACCCGTTAACGGTAATAGTAGTATGGCTTCTGAGCTAGTAAGCCAAAGCCCAACGGAATCAAACCCTATATATCTGATAGGTTACAAACAGTCAGATGTGGGTGTGAATCCTTTAGAATATGTTCAAAATTACTATAATTACGGAAATACTGTAACTAATATAGCAGGTGGAGGAAAAGAGGTTATAGGCGCAAATTTTGACAATACTAAATTCCCAACGATCTCACAAGCTACAGCTGATTTTGGAAACGTGTTTAAATTTGGGGAATTTAGACAGCATATAATAATGATTAATTTTAATATTGAAAAAGGGTTAGCAGGAATAGCGTTGCAGGAAGGTAATCAAAAAATACTTTTTAAGAATATTAATATTAAAAATCAGGGGACTGAAAATGATAACTACGGAATAGGAATGAGTTTAGCCGCTTATGCCGATAAAAGAGTTAGCTATATCCGCGTTAAGGATTGCAATATCATTGATTCCGCAGAAGCTAATGTGTATTTAAAAGGGGACTACTGTTCTATAGTTGACACTAAATCCTACTCTAGAAGAAGAAGTGGTACAATAGGCTTAGAAACTGATTACAACTTCCTAATAGCAGGAGGTAAATTTAATTCCATAAAAAGGTCTGAGGCGTGGGGAATGAGCAGTATAAGAGCACACGTAACACATTCTTTTGGTATCAAGGACGAGGGCGCAAATTCAAACGGGTCTGCCGCTATAGCTAACGCAAACGCTCCAATCTACAATATAATATATAACTGTAAATCTACGAATACAGGTTGGAATTATGAGTTAAGAAATGACAGGACAGCCTATAACTTAATATCACATAGTGAGGTTGATATGAATGTAACGTGGAGGTTATCTCAGGGTAATGCAAATATAAGCACGGTTTATTCGGGTTCTCACAATAATAAGGTGCAATATATGACAGCGACAGATGTAAATAGTTTATTTCATTTTGTAGAGAATGCGGAGGACGAATCAACAGGAACACTAATATCAGACAGTAATGTATTTCAGGATATTACAGCTACTTTAGCTGCGAATGGGTCTGCATTTAGAATATACAATATAGCTACTAACTTGCCTGTTGGCAATTCGTTTATGAAGAATGATGTATTTAGAAGATTAAATATAACAGGAAATGCAACAGCATCAATGTTTGATTTCTTCTACGGAGATAATACCAAGACGATAACGATGCAAAATGAGTTGATCGTAGATAGCACTATTCTTAACGTTCCAACTAAAGACAAACAATTAGCAACGTCAGGATGGACGTTCACAAATAACACATTAACAAACAGTTTTACACCATAAAAACATGAAATACAAAGACATGAGTATAAGAGGTTGGCTAATGCTAGCTTTAGGGCTAGCGATTATTGGAGGGATAATTTACGGGTTTATAGTTTCTTTATAATGGGAGCTAGATACAGAAATTCTAAAACAGGCTACTACTGTAGTAAGGCGTATGCTGAGGAGAACCCTGACACAACTACTAAGGAGACGAGTATTTTAGGCGAAAAATTACTAAAAGAGTTATTGGATGAAATTGATAGTAGAGAGGAAGTGTTATCTATAGGAAGAGAAGAAGTTTTGCGGGTTTTTAATAAACATAAAATTTACTTATGAAAAAGCTAATAATATTAACAACACTAATTTGGTTAGTTAGTCAAGGTTACTCCCAAACTAGACACACGTTTAGTTTGGGGTTTGACCCTGCAAATAGCTTTCGTTCAGGAAAAGTAAATGATAGAGGTTGGGATTTCAACCTTAATTATAGATCAAATTTTGACACGAACACTTTTTTAAGTCCTGAAATAGGAGTTTATTATGAGAGCTTTGCAAGGCTTAATTTTGAGAATTATGGTATCAAAGCAGGTGTTGAAACGAAACCAATAAAGAAATTCACAGGCTATCTAGGTATCGAAGGCTCGCAGATACATAGGTGGATAGGCACTTACTATACTGAATCGGACAACTACCATTGGTCGTATGGCTTCAATTCAGAATTGCGCTACCAATATACCGAAAGGTGGGGCTTTGGATTAAATTCAAATTACAGAAAACGGACAGAATGGGGAGATTACTGGGTTTATTCAACATTTTTAAATTTAAACTATACAATTAAAAACAACAGATAAAAATGAAAAGATTACTATTACTAATTTTACTGCTTTTTTCAGTATCAATATTCAGTAACGCATGTACAGACGATAATGAAATATATGAAGAATTTGCACCTCCTGTATACAACGTATTTATAAGGGGTAATACATTTTATATGATTCGTCAGGACGGCGTTGAGTACGAGGGAGCTGCCAAGGAGGTTCTTGTTACTCGTTATAAAACAACATCAACCGATTTCTATTTCAAGAACGTCAATGGCTTTCCTTCTAGGAAGGTTAACATTTCACAACTTAAAAAAGAGGACGGAACGCCGTACACTTTACAAGAGTTTGTTGACTTCAAAGACGGTTATACAGGCGGTGCAGTATCTTTAAATACGTTATATTTAGACCCGTCAAAATCTACTGCTGAATTGCAGGCTGAAATAGATGCGAATACAAAGCCCATAGTAATAGGGCATAGTATAAATGACGTGTATACGCTAAAGAAGGCATTAACATTTCCTAGTAATACCGAAATTATTATAAACGGAACAGTAAAAAGAGATGCGCCAAAATCTTGGGATTTGACTCAGAATTTTGTCGCAGGAGACAAGACTTTGATGGTCGATAATTCAGACGGGTACTTAGAGGTAGGTATGGAGCTGTTAATATATTCAGACGATTCGCCGATACAAGCTGGTGGTTCTTGGAAAACAGCTAAATTAGGTGCGGTATCTAAAATCGAATCAGTGACAGCTACAAGTGTAACATTCAAAGAGACACTAGCACAAGGAAGAATTACATTGATGCCAGCTAACGGCTACCAAACAGCGAGCAATGCTAAATTTGTACAGTATCATTCATTAATGTTTTTCGATACTAAAAACAACATAAAAATAACAGGCACAGGACAATTACTCGGAGGAGTGAAGGATGCAGGGCGTGAAGATGTTATTGGTATAGACTTCACGATGAACGTTGAGGCTATATTTTCAGGTTGCGGAATTTCGTTTAAAGATTGCAACGGCGTTACTATACAGGGAACATTAGCGGATAAATTTAAGGTCAAAGATGCTTTACTTCATAATATAGCTTTTGGTTCAACAATATCACCCCCATATATTAAGAATAAAAATATATTAATTGAAGATGTTTTAGTCGATAGACCGCTAGAAAAAAACATAGCTTTTTTAAGTTGCGATGATGCGGTAGTACGAAGAGTAACAAATTCAAACGGTATTAATGAGGGTGAAATCATTTGTTACCAAAACAACACTAACTTTGAATTTAACGATATAACTTCTATAAATAACAGGAGGTTCGGATTGGCTATTGGTAACACAAATACTAATATAAAGGTATTTAATCACGTGGCTAGGGATAATGATGTTGCTGATTTTAACGCTAAGGGAATGGACGGGCAGTTGACTTTCGATGGTGGTACTTACACATCCCCTAACAGCACATCATCCGCAAACATTTTACTTAGCGATATGAAGAATCTAAACATGAGTAATATTACCATGAATGCAGGAGGACACGGCTACGCGTTTCTATCGATGGCTAGATGTCAAGATGTTGTATTTGATAATATCACGATGAAAGGTAACACAACTCAAAGCGGTGTAAATGGCTCGACAATGAGCAAATCCATATCTCTCCAAGACAACACAAATATTACCGTTCAGAATTTCTCAATAAGCGACGTTAGGAAAGTTGTTGTTGGAGGCGGAACAAATACTAATATCGTTTTTAAAAACGGCGATGTTGGCTATAGAAGTTTAGAGGGTAGCGATATTACAGCAGGAATGACATACTTAAACGTTACAGATAGTAAAAATAATACAAACATGTAAATAAATAAAAATGAAGAAATTATTACTCTTATTAATGCTAATGACAATTTCATTAGCTTCATCAAATCCTATAAATACAGGAATTGAAAATGAAATATTTGTGCCACCAACCTACAGGGTGTTTGTAAGGGGTAATACCCTGTATTTAATTCGTCAGGACGGTATAGAGTATGAAGCTGCAGCAAAAGATGTGTTAGTGGTGAGATACAAGACAACATCAACCGACTTCTATTTTAAAGGAGTAAACGGATTTCCTTCTAAAAAAGTTAGTCTTAATCAGCTTCAAAAAGAAGACGGTTCTGCATACGGATTGGCAGAGTTTGTAAGCTTTAGAGATACTGAACTAAAAAAATCAGGGACAGCAGGTGGCGGTGGAAGTGCTGAGTTAACAGCCGACCAAACGGCAAAAATAAACGCAGTACCTACAAAATTAGCAAAATCAGATAAAGCCACTCAAACAAGTATAAATGACGGTACAGACGATGATAAGTATATAAATTCAGCATTGTTTAAGTCGAATACTGGCAATTTCGCTAAGACAAATGTTGACGAAATATTTACTAAAAATCTAAGCACAAACAAGCTTCTCACAGCGACACAAGGGGCTAGATTCGTTTACAATAAAATAAACATGTATGCGGGCGCAAATGGAGCTTTCTTTCAAATGAAAAATCCGCAAAACGGACAAACGATAGCTTTTGATGCAGGGTTGGGTAGCGGTAAATTTTCAGGGACAGTTGAGTTAGTGGACGGTACAGCCCCAAATCATGCAGTTACTAAAAGACAGCTAGATTTAAAAAAAGATAGCGGTTCTAAATGGATTGCAGGAAAAGACTATACAAACGAGTCCTTCTATTTCACACCTACGCAATTACACCCAATAGACAATAAAGGAAATGAGCTAGATCAGGGTAAAACTTATCTAGGTGTGTATTCGAGTCCAAAAACAGCTCATACCTCTTTAACTTTAGCAGAAATTGCTTTAATTGAAGTTGTTAATTTTAATGTACAGGTTGACCCTTTTGATAACGGAAAGTTACTAGACCCATCTAAGCAATACAAAGCGAATGAAGTATTTTATTTTGAAGCTCAAAACGGATGGATAGAGAAAAACGGCAAAACATTAAAATCTAATCATGGCTATTTTGGTGTGTTTGATATTGATACAACTATCGGAGTTTTAGATGCTACTACGGTAAATCAAATTAGAACGCTATCAAACGGAGGTTCTTTATTTAGAGATAGAGTAAATGATATTATAGGATTAAAAGCTATAAAAAACCCTTCTGACGGTGAAACTAGACAGGTTGGCACAGGGTCAAAAAACAATACTATATTTTATACATTCAATTTTCTTGCTACAGCAGGAGAAACAGCGAACGATGGTACGGTCGGAAAATGGATTAAAACAGCCGACCCAACTAAACGAATATTAGCATTAAGTAATTCAAAATTAGGATACGAAAATTACAATGCTGGATTTACTTTAGAGAGTGATTTGGAGAATTACCAATACAAGCAAATCACAGATGTTTACCCTAATGTATCAATAACACATAATGACCCTGCCACAAGTTCGGGAGGAGCTTTGGAGATTACAGGACAATATCGAGTTTATGCAGCGGACGATTTCATTAGTGTAAACGCTGAATCACCGTATAGAATGGTGATGAAGGCAAAGACAACACAAGCATCTGCAAACGGAGCTAGAAGTTATTTAGGGGTTATTCCTTATGACACAGAAAAGAATCAAATTAGCCACTCAAACGTAAATTATAGAGGTTCAGCATTAACCACATTAACACAAGATGTTAATTTAGGTGACACAGAAATACATGTAGCAGATGCGACAGGGTGGGGTGGTTTAGGAAATAATGCTAACGGTGTTAACTTGTGGCAATTACAACCCAATGGAGAATATGCCTACAATCATACTGGAGGAAAACAATATGATGAACTAGGATATACTCGTTGGAGTGTTCTTGGAATGATAGATGCTACGCAACCAAATCTAGCAACAAATACAGTCAAATTGAAAAAGCCTTGGAATATGGGTACTTTTGTTGCAGGTACAAAAATAGCACCAAATAATAACGGAGGCACTTATGTTTATTACATTGTTGGTAGCGTAGTGCCTAATGACGGTAAATATCACACTTACAATTCAGCGTGGAAAACAGGAGAAGGGAAGCCACAAGATAACAGCGGAAATGATAATGCAGGACAGCCAGCGGTAAGAAACGGAACTTCGTTTGTTAAAATATTAGGATTATTCAATTACGGAGAGGGCGCAGCTTCGGCAGTCCATACAAAATACTCAATTATAGGGTTTGAAAAAGGAAATTCTAGTAACGTAAATAAACTCACTAGAGTAAAATATATAGGGAGTTCTACCACTTTTGCAGGATTGCCTTTAAAAACTTTAGCAAATGATGATGCTTTGGCAGGAGATTATGCTAGGTTAACAGCCGATGATGGTGTTAATTTAGCAGGTATTTACTACTACAATGATAATAACACATATTCATTCGGGTATGCAGTACCTACCAACGTTCTTGAACTCACAGATTTAGAAATGTTAGACTTCTTTGAGGAGAAAAAGGGATTGTCAAGCCCTCGTCAAATAAGCGATTTAATTACTAAAAAAATAAATGAAAAAGTCCATTTTGCACCAGACAATGTTACGGCTAGTACTATACTTGTAAAACGCGATGCTCTTATATATGTAGGAAATGGTGGCGGTATTTGGAGAAATGAAACGGGGGGAGATGCTTTATTCAACAGAAATGTTGGTAGTGGGTTTAATAGAAAAGATTATACTTCTATGGATTTATTAACGCCATTTTCAGAAAAGACACACAATCTTTATAATCTGAATGGTAAGGTAAGTTTTGAAACTTTAGACACTTGGTATGATGCCAAAAACAAAGAGGTGCTACCAGACTACCCAACAGGTACAGCACCAGTTATCGGGACAAAATATATAGCTTTAGCGCCTAGTAATACGAATAACGAAACAGCGAACAAACGTTATGTTATCGAAGCTAAAAGTGTTGATTTGATTCCAACTACTTTAAATTCTACTTGGTGGGATGATGCTACAAAAATGGAAATTGTTGGACAATATGTGTCCACAGGAAGTAAATTTGGTACCGTATCTAATGGCGGTACTAAGATTTTAAATACTAAGGATATAAATAATTCGCAAATAGTTGAGTTGATAATTCCTACAGGAGCTACCAAAACATTTTGGTTTATGCATCCGCCAGCAAATTTGACGTTATTTAATGATTTTACTGATGGTTTAGTGACTAGACTAGACCAAGCAAATAAAGTAGTTATACAAGTCGGCTCAGGCGTAACTTTAAGAATGACAAAAACGGGTAATGGTGGAGAAATTACTTTAACAAGAAATGAAGCGGGCGCAGGACTTAGAAAATCGCCAATACCACTAGAAGCGGATATCAAGTTCTTGACAGCAAAAGAATACCAAAAAATATTAGCATTAGATACAAAAAACGAGTTTGTATTTAAAAAGACGGCTAATTTAACAGCGGATGAAATTGCGGACACTCAAAATATAGCAGATAATGCGGGTACTGGTAAATGGGTCAAATATTTGGTTACAGAGGACGAAGAAACATTAATATTATCTAAAACAGGATGGGGAGGTAGTACTAACCATACTTTGTTAAATGGTAAAACGTGGACTGAAATTAAAAGCACTTATGATAAGGTTAGGGTATCAGCCTATTCTCCGAGATATAACGGAGAACCTGTTGCTTGGGGCTATACAGTAGATATTAACGTAATCAAAAATGGCGTTAATTTATTTGAAAGTACAGATTCAGGAGTGGCAAGATTGAAGATTGCAGATATTACGAATGGAAATATTTACAATAACTCTTCTTCTATGGCTGCAAGTGATGTAAAAATTTACGGAGTTAAGAATACAAAAACGATTGTTAAACCAACTGAATTAAAACTTGATAATGATGTTGTGGATGGCGACCTATTAACGGTTGATTTAGCAAACAGGAAACTAGTAAAATACGATAAATTTAGTTTAGTATCTGGAATCTTAACTACAACTATGGGTGTTAGAAGCACAGGGCAATACTTTGATATTGGTTGGAGTTCAAAATGGAACTATACTAAAATAGGTAAGGTTATACCAAGTAATTCATTTTACTACACCTTAGATGCGGGTGTTTGGGAGCTTGAAATGAACTTAGTTCAAGTAGAAAGCACCGACTGGATAGCTGGATGGTGGGAATCTAACGGTTCTAAGGTAGGGAATACAGGAACGTCAGATGTTCCGAATAATTCTGCAATTGGACCAACTCCTGCAAGAGCGTTTATTGAAGTGCCTGTAGGACAAACTAGGAATGTGAAATTCAAAATTACTGATACAGGCACTCCTCAAAAGGATGCCAACAGTACTGGGGGATGCACCTTTTATATAAAAAAGATAAAGTAAAATAATTAAAACAATAAGGGTTGGAAGAAAAAGGGATAGTATATTACATTGTAGGAGGTGTTATATTGGTAATGGGTGCTTTAGCGAGCCTGTTCATAAAGAACAATACAAATGAATTAAAGGGTAGATTGCCTGTAATCACTAATTTAATTGTTAGTGCATTTTCAGGGATTGTAGGAGGGTTATTAGCCCAAACAATGACTGATTTAGACCAAATACATTGGGTAGCTATAGGAATGAGCGGATATGCAGGTGTGCGAATGATTGAAGCGGTCATAAACAAAGGAAAGAAAACGCTAAACATTCAAGAAGAAAAAACAAAATAAATATATAATTATGAAAGAAAAGCGAGATTTTTCAGACAAAATGTTGGTGTTGTTATTAATATCAATCATTGTAATACCTATAATATTTATAGGATTTAGGCAAAAAACATTCATCCATAAAACGGAAAGCATGGAGGAGGTAATTAAAGACGAGTCGTCCAAAATTGCCGTTTCAAGATTTACAGGTGAAGACTTTGACGTTTTCATGAGGTATAATAAGGTTATAGATGGTAAGCTGTATTTGGAAGTGTGCGATAGCGTTGTATATCTCAATCTAAGACTTAACGACACCTTATTAACACCTTTAGGCTACAACTTATTGTCACATAAATACTCATACAAGAAAAGGGCAGATACGACAGCTATCAAAGAAATTATTTTAGAGAGAAATATCGAGATATTGCGAGATTCTCTTAAATTTGCATTTAAAGATACTATTAAATGACAAAGGAATATACTAAATCGAATATGATTGATTTTGCGGTCGCATTCGCAAACAGAGAAAAGCAAGGTAAAAGTACAAATCCCATCCACGCATTGAATGAGTGGGAGAATGAGAAAAGTAAATTTATAGAAATATGATCGAAAATATAAATATTCCCCCGAAAATTGATTTCGCACAAGGGCTTGGTTTGATTGCTGAACTAGGAATAGCAGTATCAGAAATAACCGAAAATGTAAAGCCTTCTGAAAATCGTGATAATTGGAGAAAAGAACGTCACGAATCTAAGCAGATAAAGGCAGATGCTAGAGCTCATAAAGCAAAGGTAAAAACTGAAATTGATTTGGCAGGAAGAAAATTAAAGGCGATTGTAAAACTCCTCGAAGATGGCGGATTGTCTGACGAAGAGAAGCATATAATTCAACAAGCAAAATTGAAGTTTGCGAAAATTATAATAGAAGCGTAAAGCCAACCACGTATAAAGGAGGTGAATTAAAATTAAAACAATGGGAAAAATAACGGATGAATTAAACAAAGCTAAGAAATGGTGGCAATCAAAAACCATTATTGGTACTATTTTAATGATACTGCCAACTATAATTAAAATTATCAAGCCAGATTTAGTTATGGATTTGAGTGGCGCTGTGAATGAGGCTTGGACAATACTAGATACTGTAGCTAATACTGGTGACCAAATATGGGCTACAGTAATGGAGGTCGCAGGTACGGTATTAGCATTATACGGTAGATTAGTGGCTAAGGTTGGTATTAAGAAGTCCATAGTCTAAAAATAAACACTACCAGCACCAACTAGCTATTGATTTAGATAGTTTCACTTATCATTCTGTGATTAATTGTGTTGGTAGTTTTTAAAACATTTGCACACCTCAAATATATTTTGTAGGTTTGCCATTCAATCACGGTCTGATATTGTGGTGATTGGTAAAAACTTAAGTATACCCTTTAGAGAATACGAACCTCAGACCTTCGTTAACTTTAAAGGGTTTGCTGTTTTTACACGTTTATTATGGAATTTGAAAATAGAAATAATTCATCAAACCCTATCATTTTAAGGCTTGATTATAACGATGTTTATATTTATAATATTAAGTTTTTTATAGGTTGCGATTGTAATTATGTAGGTTGTGACAACCATAAATTATTCGAAAACAATATTAAAGTAAGGACTAAAAAAGGCGAATTAATAAGAACTAAAGATGGTAAATCGAAAGTACGTTTACCAAGGAATGATAAAATAACACCAGAGATGGCTATTTCTATATATAAAGAGAATTACAAATAAATATTTTCTAATTATGCCTAACGTTGGTGTAACCGTAGTTGCGGATTAGAATAGCGATAATCTCGGTATTTCTCGCAAAATCTCGCAATCACAAAACGAACATCGAATTAAAAAATTAACCGCAATTACTGTTACATATTGTTACCGTTAATTGCTCTAATAACACTAAAATTATGAATTATCAAAAACAATATTTTGCTTATTTTGGATCAAATGTAAAAGTTCAATGGCAAAGAGAAGATGGGCAATTAATACAAAATCAACTAACTGTATCGGATTACGACTTTCATGTTAGAAAAAAGAAAGGTAAAATGTTATTACTTCCTATTTCTGAATTAGTAACAGAAGTTGTTTCAGAAGAAACGGAATTAGACTTAATTGTACAAGGAATGGAACACGTTTGCGATGCTTATTTAGAATGGTGCTCAATTTGGTTAGAGGAGCAAAATGTAAGTAAATTAACACAAGCACCTTATGAAGTGTTTGTGGAATTAACTAATCTAGGTTATGATGTGTTTGACTTAATAAAAGATGGTTCAGCATTAGATGCTAGCGTTCACTCATATTAACGGTAACGAATGGTTGTATGGTGTCGTTGCCTTTTTTGGCAATGCACTATACAACGTGTTGTACCCCGTTTTTACCTTTGCATTCTATTTTCTAAATAAAATATAGTTTTTGTGTAGAATTAAAATAAAAGTAGTATATTTGCAATATGATTAAAGGTTATCAATATAGAATTTATCCTAACAAAGAACAAACTCAACAGATTAATCAGATGTTGGGTAATGCTCGTTTTGTTTATAATTGGGCTTTGGATAGACGTATTAAAGAATACCAATCTGAAAAGAAAAGTATATCTGCCTTTACTATTATGACCGAATTAACCCAACTTAAAAAACAAAATGAGTTTGAAT
>JAUTBZ010184871.1:0-22617 GCA_032361785.1 Lepetodrilus galriftensis | reverse complement strand
AGAGCGGTTGAATGCACTGGTCTTGAAAACCAGCGAGGGTCATACCTCCGGGAGTTCGAATCTCCCTCTCCCGGCCATTTTTTTTAAACAATCAAATATTATTTAATACATCAACAACTTCTGAGAGGGAGATTTGAACGATAAGAGTTCGGTAAAGCGAAGCAAAACCCCACAGGAACGAAGTGACGAGGACAATCTCCCTCTCACAGCCACTTACTTTATAATATACTCAATCTTCTCAAACTGTAGTTTACTCTTACCTAGAGATTGTTTATCACTAAGGTACAAACCTGCTTTATAGTAGTTTTCTACGCCTGACCAATACGAGATATCTTTTTCTACAAAAGTCTTACCATCGATTGAAATCTTCATAAAATTATTTTGTACAAAAACTTCTACATCAAAAAAATTATCTCTTCGTTTTCCTAAATCAACCCAATCATAAGTTTTTTTATTTAAGTCTCGACTAGTCATGATGATAGCCCAAAGGTGATTTGTATTGCCAGCATGTTTTTTCTCCCATGTAAGACGAAGAAGAGGAAGATTAAAGGTCATGTTTCCGTGTATTTGGATAAAAGTGTATTTTGGTAAGTCGTTAGAACTGTAGCATTTTAGACGTGCTTTGAGGATATGAGTATCTGTATCACTCACATCCCAATCCCCTTTTCCAAATCTTAGTTCAGACCTTAACTTTCCATGGTTTTGTTTATCAAGCTGAAAAGTAAGCAAGTCATCTTCCAAATAAAAAAAAGATGATACATAACCATCAAAGTGAAAGTATTTTACCTCTTTTTCAGTATCAGGATATTGTAGATATGATTGATTTAGTACTTTAGTAAATTTTTCACTACTTGAAGGAATACCTAAAACATCAGGTACTTCCTCCCCGCAGTCAGTTCTATCTTTGCAGATAAGGTGTCCTGTACTATCATACACAGAATACCCACACGAGACAAAAAGCAACAAAATGAGTAGTAAAAAAGATATTTTTTTTATCATTATTGTTACTTTTTATTTAATTAAAATGTATAAGTAGGTATTGTAGTACTCGCATTGATATCAGGTACACCTTGTGTGTTATTCCAATTTCTGTCATTTGTCATGATTCCAATTTTTAAACCAGTTGAAAGATTTTTAAGTTCTTCTCTTTTTATATGAAAACTGATACTTTTATGTGCATTTTCAGTTATAATATAAGGTAAGTCATACTCATATCTCCATGGCCATTCAAGGCTACTATCATAACTGTACAGTTTTGCATCTTCGATAAAATAATCCGCACCCATGTTGGCCCATACTGAAGTATTATCATCAAGTGTTGGTTTAAATCCTGTAGTATCATCTAAATCACTATCAATATATATGTTCATAAAATGTGTAAATGTATTGCTTGAAAGCAAGATATCAACATAGTCAGTATAGTCCATTATTTTAACACTAAAGTTATTATCAGCACTTCCAACATAAACATCCATACCTTTTAAACTATCATAACTTGACATATCAACATCATAATATGTTTTAGAATATTTATTTGGAGAGATGATAATCGGCTTCCAATCTTCATTTAAAACTTCTGCTTTAACACCAAAGTTAGAACTTAAAATTAAACTTTTATCTAATTTTATAGTATCTTTTTTCTCTCCAGCATTATAAGCAGAATATGTAGGATTTTCAGTATATTTTTTCCAAACTGTTTCATTACCTTCATTGTAAGTATACAACTGTCCATTTTCTACCAATACTTCAGCACCACCCTCACTAGGATTTCCAGTTTTACTATTGTTATCTGTATCTATTAGAAACTGAACATTTTTTGCTGCATTTTTATGATTGATACTTACATAATAATTTGAAAAATCTTCAGTTATTACGATTCCTTCATTATTATCTTTTGTATTTTGTATATCTCCCCCAACTGGTAAATTAAACTCATGCTTTACAACTCTTTTGATATCACCAACATGTGCTTGAGGAGTATCACTGATTGGTATTGGTTTATCTTCTTTCTTTTTTACAACAGTTTCTTTTGTGTCACCTCCACCACATCCTACTACCACTAAAGCTATCGATGCAACAAGTGCTGAAAGCATAATTGTTTTTTTCATTTTAATTTCCTTGTAATTTTAAGTATAATCATATATCGTCACTTTAAAATATTTTTTTAACACAACATAACGTAAAAAATTCTTTATCTTAAAGCTAATTAGGTTAAAATTTTTCTAATTTACAAAGACAAATTAAAAAAAAGGATATAAATGAGAAAAGTATTGTTGATACTTTTAGGGCTAACACTCTTGGCAGCTCTTACTTATTTTTGTTTTCAAGACAAAATACAAAACATTAGAGATGATTTAGAAGGGCAGACAAATGCTAGTCTACTTGAACATGACATCAGTTATGCTCATGCTAAACTAAAAGGTGTAGGTTTGGATACAACATCTACTATAAGACTTACAGGTGTTGCACCATCAGAGGAAGCAAAAAAGGAAGCTGCAAAAATTGCGGCTGCTACTGTAGGCATCATGGGTGTTGAAAATTGGCTTACTGTTTCAGGAGATACCAAAATTGATACACTTGCAAGTGTAGAAAAAGTTCAAATTGAACAAAAAGCTTCAGTGCCAGTAGTTGTTGAGCCAAAAAAAGAAGAAATTGCAGTAAAAATACCATACATACTAGATGCACAAAAGTATGAAAATGGACATATTTTACTTGATGGTTATGTCAACAGTAACTATGAACATCAAGTATTGTTAAAAGAAACTCAAAAGCTATTTGGGAAAGAGAACTTGACAGATAACTTAAAAGTTAAAAATGAAGCTCCAAATGATTGGAACAAAGTTGCTTTACATGGAATTTCTAAGCTAAGTAGTTTGGACTACGGAACGCTACACTTAAAAGATAACGATTATAGTTTTCAAGGACATCTAACAGCAAAGAATGCTACTAAACTAAAAGATACTCTACTGCAAGAAAATAGACAAGAGTTATCTAAATATAGTGCATATAAAGGCAACTATGATATAGAGGTAATAGAAGAAAAAACTAAAGAAGAGAAGTTTGTTGAAAAAGTTATCCCAGTTAAAAAAGAGGTAGTAGAAAAACCTAAAGAGAAAAAGATTGAGAAAAAAGTTGAAAAGAAACAAACTATAAATGATACAGTAAGTTTAAAATCAACAAAAGAGTGTCAAAAAGCTTTGAGTGCATTATCTAAACATCAAAAGATATACTTTGAATACAACAAAGCAACTATACAGAAAAAAAGTATCCATGCTTTAGATAATGTTATAAAAACACTACATAACTGTGATTTAACAAAAATTAAAAGTATTGAAGTAGGTGGACATACAGACTCTATCGGTACAGCTATCTACAACCAAAAACTAAGCCAAAAAAGAGCAGCTAGCGTGAAAGAGTACCTTGTAAAAAAAGGCATAGATAAAGCAAAACTAAAAGCAATTGGTTATGGTGAGAAAAAACCGATTGTTAGTAATATGTTAAAAGCTGGACGAGCAAAAAATAGAAGAATAGAATTTAAAATAAAAGGGGTTAAATAATGAGTTATATCTTTTTACAAATATTACTTTGTATACTATTGGCAGGTCTTATAGGGGCTGTTATAGGTTGGTTACTTAGAGGGGATTGTAAGACAAAATTGAAAGAGCGTGAAAAAGAGCTTATGACAGAAATCAACCTTTTAAAACATGATAGAAACTACCAAAAAGAGATGCAGGACACAGATATCGAGATACAAAAAGCTTTAGGTAAAGAACGTGAAGATTTGTCATTAAAAGGTAGTGATATTAATTTAGAAAAAGAAAATATATCTCAAACAAAGCTTGCTGGTATAGCATCAACTGCTCTAGCTGGTGGATCCATAGTAGCAAATCTTAACAATGATGAAGATGATGAACAAATCGATAAGAATGAGAATATTTATACTGATACCAATATAGACAATTTATCACCATCAGAAAAAATCACATATCATTTAAACAAGAGAAAGATTAACCTAAGCCAACGACGAATAGATATCTACAAGAACAATGATATTGACTTTGAAAATGATGCCGATATCGAAGATAGTTATGATATAGAAAAACTAGATGGTATAAACACAAAGTATGCAAGCAAGTTTAGAAAGATGGGTATACATACAACAAAAGAGCTTGTACAAAATCTTGATAGAAACTATAAAGAGATTGATAAAGCAGCAAAAAAACTTAAAGTTGATTCTGAAGATATATCAAGATGGATTAGCATGGCAGATATACTAAGTCTTCCTGTAGTAAATAGCAAAGATTCTAAACTTCTGCACGCTATAGGTATAACATCTGCAAGAGAACTTGGGGTTGTAAATATATACTCACTTTACAGTGAACTAGTTGCATACAATGAAAAAAACAAGATAGTATCACACGTTCCAAGTATAGATGATTTACAACTTTTATCGAAAATTGCTAAACAGTTAGGATAGATTTTTAGTTTGGTGGAGCCTAGCGGGTTCGAACCGCTGACCCCGACGCTGCCAGCGTCGTGCTCTCCCAGCTGAGCTAAGGCCCCAAAAAGTTAAGCTCTATTTTATCACAATTTCCTTACAATAGTCGATATGAAGATTATTATATTTTTACTATTTTTTATACAATTATCTTATTCAGATATCCTAAAAGAAAACTATATCTCACTTGATTTAAACACTTCAACACCTAAACTTACACTTGATTTTGAGTCTGACAATTTAGAACAATTTATAACTTTAGATACAAACAATAACGGTCTTGTCTCATGGAAAGAGCTTCGTGCTAAAAAAGATGAGATTTCTACTTTTGTGTCACCTCATCTTTTAGTATCAAGTGATGGTAAATTTTGCTCTAAAAAGATAACAGATTTTGAAATACATCGCCGTGTGCATCAATCTTATATCTTATTAAGTATGGATTTAGATTGTAAAAAGCCACATAAAAAGGTAGATATTTTTTATGACCTATTTTTTGATATAGATAAATCCCAAAAAGCTTTTTTTACAACAAGTGATAAAAATAGTTCACAACCGATGATACTCTCTTTTAGAACAAAAAAGATGACTATAAAACTTGAAAACCCATCAGCATGGGAGACATTTAAAAGTTTTCTTATTGAAGGTATTTGGCATATTTGGATAGGATTTGATCATATTTTATTTCTATTGATGTTACTTATACCTTCTGTTATCTACTACAAAGATAGGAAAATAGTCCCTAAAGATTCACTAAAAAAAGTTTTATTTACTGTGCTAAAAATTGTAACTGCTTTTAGTATAGCCCACTCTATCACTCTAGGGCTAAGCGTACTTGGAATCATAGATGTAAATACCCAGTTTATAGAAGTTGCTATAGCCTTATCGGTTTTATTTACTGCTGTAAATAATATATTTTCATTTATGAAAACAAAAACATGGTTACTTGCATTTTCTTTTGGTCTCATACATGGTTTTGGATTTGCAAATGTTCTAAATGAGATGGAACTCTCAACCGATAAACTTATAGAGTCTTTGCTTGGGTTTAACCTAGGTGTGGAAATAGGACAACTCGCTATCGTTTTAGCAGTTGTACCACTTCTATTTTTAACACGACATACAAAGCTTTACAGATATATCTTTTTATATGGTTTCTCTTTTTTAACTGCTATCATATCTGCACTTTGGGCTTACGAAAGGTACTTTAACCTATCTATTTTGCCATTTTAAACACAGAGTTTTCCTTTTCCTATAAACTCTTTATCTTCTGAATTTTTTACGATATCGTTTGCTATATCATAAGTCTGTACTGCGATATCTTTTGTTTGATTTGTAACAATAGTATTTTTTTCAATTTGATGGTTTAACTCTCCCATGGCATCGTTGATTTTAACTATAGCTTCTTCTTGTTCCTTAGAGGATGATTCTATATCTTTTATAAGTTCTATCGTATCTTCGATATCATGGTTTAGTGCATCATACCCTTTTATCATCTTATCTGATATAGTTTTTCCTGTATTAGCTTTTTCTATAGCACGTGTAACCAAGGATTTTATCTCATTAGAAGCTTCTGCACTTTTAGAAGCCAAGTTTCGTACCTCATGTGCAACAACAGCAAATCCTTTACCAGCTTCACCTGCAGTAGAAGCTTCTACTGCAGCATTTAAACTCAATATATTTGTCTGAAAAGCTATCTTATCAATGATCCCTATAGCATCGTTGATAGCTATAACCTCTTCATTTATATCATTCATAGCTTTTGTTGTTTTAGATGCTAACTCTTTTCCATCTGTAGAAGATTTTGTGAGCAATTTTGTATATTTAGTCATATATGTTGTATTTTTAGTATTTAACTCTATACTATTTGTCATGTTTTTTACTTCATCAAGTGTCTGCTTTAGTGACTGTTCTGATGAATGAGAAGAACTGTTAAGTGTATCTACATTTTCTAAAAGTTTTTTAGCAGAAGAATCCAATACGATACCATTTTTATTTGCTTTTATAAGCATCTCATTGATAGCATCTCCAATTGCATTGATATTTTCAAGTAACAAATCAAAAACACCATCCTTAGCATAGTTATCTAAAGATACTTTATTTATATAGTTATACTGTGCATACTCTTGTAAGATAACATTGATAATCGTAAAGTTTTTCTCAAGCCTCTCTAGCCCACTATTGATAGTATTTTTTAACTGTTGCAAAACATCATTGTCTGTTTTTGCACTTATCTTTTGAGAAAGCAAACCAAGTTCTACCTTATTCATAACTTGTTCAACTTCTTGGATAAACAGCATATCATCTTTTATATCTTTCTCTATCTTTTGAAGGTATTTATTAAATGAGTCTATCACTTCACCTATCTCATCATCAGACTGTTTTTCAATCTTTTTAGATGATTTTGAAGAAGATGATATAAGTCTTTTGATAGCTTTATTGATATTTCTTATTGGTTTTAAAACGATAGAATTTATAAAAAACAGTACGATAAAAGTAAATATCAAAGAGATGATAATAGACACTATAACTATCTGTATAAGCATAGCTTCAATCTTCTTGTCTGTATCATTTTTCATAAGTTCTATTTTCGCTTCTATATCATCAACATACGCTCCAGTACCGATAATCCAGCCCCATGGCTTGAACATTTGTACATAAGAAAACTTCGGTTCTATTGTATTTGTAACTGGTTTAGACCAAGAGTATTTTACCAATCCTTTACCATCTTTGTTGCAAACATTTACCATTTCATTAAAGAGATAAACACCATTTTCATCTTTTATTTGTGATAAATCTTTTCCATCCAATTCAGGCTTTTTAGGATGCATAATCATCCTTGGCTGAGTATCATTTATCCAAAAGTAACCATTTTTTCCATAACTCATATCTTTGATGGATTGAATAGCTTGTTCTTTCATCTTTGTTGGTACATCGCCAACATAAGTACCTGTACCGATAACCCAACCATAAGGCTTAAATATTTTAACATACGATATCTTCTCTTGAGGAGTATTATGGTTAGGCTTTGCCCACATATAACTCACAAAACCAGCATCATTTTCCTTGACCACTTCTACAAGTTCACGCATAAAATATTTACCATTTGCATCTCTCAATCCTGATAATTCTCTTCCTACCAATTCAGGATTCATAGGATGCACTAACATAGTAAAATCTAAATCATTTATCCAAAAGTAACCATCATCTCCATATCTTGTAGAACGAACTATCTCTTTTATCTTATCTTGTAACATAGACTCTGACATAGTATCTTTATATCTTGTATACTGATTTTCGATGATGCTAAACAAAAAGTTTGATCTATCTTTTAGATAAGTTGAAACCTCTTTTTTAACATTTTCAGGAGTTGTTCTGTTGTAGTAGGATTCGATAGCTTTTAAAGCAACTGAACTATAGTTTTTTAGTTCTATCTCTTTTGTTTTATAAGAATCTTCTCTATATTTTTCTATATTTTGGTTGCTAAGTTCTTTTATATTATGGATAGATTGTGCGATAGTTATAGTTGTTATCATAAAGATAGCACTTACCACAATAGTGACCAATTTTAGTTTAATTGTCATATCTTTAAACACGATATCTTATCCTTTCATATATTTTGATAATAATTAACATCGTCTAAATATAAAAAAAGTTTAACTGATGTTACGCACTAAACTCACTATGGATATGATTTAGTGCGTAACATCAGTTAATAACTTAAAAATCGACCACCCATAACAAGCATACTAAGTAAAGCAACACTATCTTCATAATAATTCTCATGGCGATTTTTCACATTTTCATAAATCTTCTTTGCCCATGCTTTATCATCACTCAATGCTGCCACACCAAAAGGGGCTACAAACACAATAGAATAATAATCTCCGATAACCTTACCATCAAGTTCAAATCCACTTTTGATATTTAACGGATTGTTTTTACTATTTTGTTTTATCCACCTTGATAACTTTTTCACAACCATCTTTGAAGTCTTATCTCCACTCAAAACTGCATCAACACCTACACGAAAAGGAAATCTGCAAGCGTTATAGTAGTATGCTCCATCATGATGTTCCAAAAACCCCTCAGCGGCTGGAACAAACTTAGACAACAACTTATCATAAGTGATAAAATCAGGAACAAGCCCTGTTTTTGGGTGTTGTACATCTTTGATAGCATTTTGTATCGCTAAAACTACTTTTAACCACTTTCTATCGTCACTAAAACGGTAAAAAGACTTAAAGTGACCTAGCATAAAGTCGGAAGTTCTTACTGTGTATTGGTTATATTTTTTACCATTTTGATCTACCCAGTCGCCCAAAAGTGGAAGATGACTATCTTTTCCTATCGTCTTTTTCCAGATAGCATCTAAAACTTTTTTAGCCTCTGCTTTATAGTTTACGATACCCGAACTTCCCCAAACTTTATCTGCAATGATAAGGCTATACGCGATATCTGCATCTCCATCAAAAGCACTATCATTTTCACCTTTTTTTTCAGGTATCTCCCATGCCATAAGATCTTTTGATAAAAAGCTAGGATGAGCTCTGGAATATCGCCACATTCCATCAAACACCATGTGAGCATCTCTATCAACATCTGCCATCATAACACTTAAAAGCATCCCATAACCTTGAGCTTCTGAGACAGTTTTATGTTTATCTTTTTTATCTGTTGCTACACGAAAAGTATTGTTTTTCTCTTTTACTACATAACTTTTTTTCCAAACTTTATAGTATGAGTTTATCTCACCAGCCATGTCTGCCTCTACTTGTCCCATGGCTATGAAAAACATAAAAAGAAAAAACATACTTTTTTTCAACCTACTCTACCTCTATATATACAGTTGTTGTACTGTTTGGTTGTAACTGTTTTAACTTTATCGTTGCCGATTCAGGATTTTCTGTATTTTTACTTCCTGGTGTTTCGTTGCATTTTATAGATTTTATCCTAGTTTTTGGATTTTTAAACAACTTGCATGAAAAATTTTCTACAACTGTAGGGTTGCTGTTTTTTACAAGTAGTGTTATCAAGTTACCCTCCATGTTATACTCTATATCGATATTGTTACTCTCTTTGATTCGCTTTGTTATCGAGCGACCATCCATTGGACGAAAAGTTGAATGAGTGCTTAGGTATTTAAAATACTCTTCAACAATCTTTATGTTAGAACTATAGGCAAAAAGATGTGTATGTATACTTAAAGTGTAGATACCATTTAAAGCCGTTACAAACTCTGTCTCTCTTATCATCTGCTCAACTATCTGAGATCTATCCCAATCAAGGTTTATCAGATAACTATAATCATCAGTCCCATGGCGAGGGAGAAGTAAAAGATTTGGATGTTTTCTTAAAAGTTTTGGATATAAAAACTTCTCATCATTTGTAACATTTAAAATATACTTAAAACCCACACTCTCTAAACTCTGCTCCATAGCTTCATCTAACTCTTCTCTTGGAGGACGAAACCCTATGATTGGCTTTTTAGTATAACTATCAAGTATCTTTTTTGTATCTGCCGTCTCTTGCTTCACATAAGAGGGGTCTGTACCTATTATCTTCTTATGCATGTGAGAATGAGAACCAAACTCCATATAAGGGTTTAAAGCTATCTCTCTCATCATAACTTGATGTTCAGGCTTTTGAGCTAGTGAAGTTACGATAAAAGCAGTAACAGGTATCTTATACTTTTGAGACAAATCACTAAACTTTTTAAAGTTTTCAAACTTATACTCCGTATCTTCTGAGATAAATACTATCTTATCACTATCAACATACGGAAACTTCTCTAGCACCGTATCTTGTGAAAGATAGTTGATGATAGAGTTTAAAAGTTCTTTATATCTTCTAGTCTCAGTAGAATCATAAAAGATGTAACTAGGGAAACTCATATAAAACCATTTACCTTTTCCATAGTACCCATGCCATGCCACTCCAGCTTCATTTGGAGCAAAAGCACTTTGGCTGTTTTTAGATATAGGAGGATTAGTTTGATCATAGTTTGTCATCATGATATCTGCATCTTGGTTTGGTAAGTTTATAAAGATAGGTACAGGGTCATAAACAGAAGCTTCTAACATAGTTCCTTTATCACTATTTGTCAAAGGTGAAAGCATCTTTTGTGTTAAAAATACTCCATTTTTAAAGTTTATAAAGTTACTCTTGTTTCTAAGTCTGAGGTGAGTTATATCTTGTACAAAATTATTGCCTATATAGTTTCCATTTTCATCACTAAAACCAGATGAGTAGTTAAAAAATATATTTCCCCCTGCACTTAAAAAGTTTTTAACACTCTCTTTTGCTTGCCCACTCAAAGCGATAGCATCAGGGATAAAAAGTATCGCTTCTGTTGGCAAAGATGATATCTTATCTTCTTGTGTAAATTCTGTTTTATAACCTAAAGAACGGATATATTTATCAAACTGATTTATTTTGAGAGTATAATCTCCCTTATCAAGTCCATTTTTCTGATAAGTTACAGCAGTTGCATAAGATTTTAGTATATAGATAGGTTTATCTGTTACTATTGGCATAACAAAGTTCTGAGTGATAGGCTCTTTTGCATTGTGAATCTTATCAAACATTAGTGCCATGATAGCAAACAAAACACCTATCAACAGCAACATCTTTAAGCCATAGTTATCTCTCTTTGTTTCAACAATAGCATTCATAATATCTCCTTCTCTTCAAAATATAAATATTTATCTTTCTCTTTGTTTTGCTCTTTTGAACCAAGTCTATCTAGGCTCTGCATCTTTCGTCTTCTCTCTCTTAGTTTATAAAAGTAGTAAGCGATAACTCCAAACACCATAGTAAGGATAGTAATCACAACAACCGTATATGAAAGTATCTCTAAAATATCAAATTGCATCAAATTCTTCCTTTTCTTTCCAATTTACCCCAACTCATCTGAACACCAAAAAACTCTTCTAATGTCGCCAAAACTTTTGCTATATTTACCACATTTATAAAAAACAGTCTATAGTATAGGGCATATAAAACAAGCTTCATACTCTCTTTTGTAACACTCACACAGTACAAACTAGCCGCAACATCAAGTACAGTAAATATAATCCACCAGTAGATAAGCATCTCACTCTGTCCAGAAGTCACACCGATATAAACGATGAACACGTTGGCAAATATCGAAGCGATAGGCCAAAAAACAGCCTCAAAAAGCATATACCATATCACCATACTCATAGCAAAGTTTTTATGCCATTTCCATAATTTATCTTTGTGTTTCAAGATAGATTGGAGTATCCCTCTAGTCCAACGATAACGCTGTTTTAAAAGATCCATCAAATCCTCAGGAGCCTCAGTATAAGAGACAGCATCTATCTCATAATCAATCTTATAACGCTCATTGATAAGATGCAAAGTCAAATCACAATCTTCGGCATAAGTATCACCTTGATAACCACCAGCCTCTTCTACTGCACTCTTTTTAAACATCCCTATGGGACCTGGTATGATATTTACAAGTTTTAAAAATGCTTGTCCATTTCTCACAAGGTTTAACCCTTGGATATACTCTAAAGCTTGTAGTTTTGTCCACATAGTATTTTTATTGGTTACATATACTGAACCTGCTACTGCCCCAACCTTTGGATCATCAAAGTATGGAACCATCAACTCTATCGCATCAGGAGAGAGTTTAGAGTCCGCATCAACAGATAGTATAAGTTCCCCACGAGAAGCCGCAATACCAAAGTTTAATGCTTCAGCTTTTCCTGCATTTGGTTTAGAAAGAGCCACTAAACGCTTACCTTTTTCGGCAAACTCCATGTTTTTAGCTATCAAAAGGGTATTGTCACTACTTCCATCATCTACAACTATCACTTCAAAGTTACTATAAGTTTGACATATCAAACTCTCTAATGAAGCTTTGATAACCACTTCTTCATCATAGCATGGGACTATGACTGATACCATCTTGCTATGGTCTCTTTTCCCATCTTTTTTATCTTTAATATGCCTAAAAAGATTTAACATAGATAAGAGTAAAAGTATAAAATACCTTGCAATAACTATCAACGAAAAAGTTAATATAAACAAAACACCCATCTTTACAAGGGGATCTTTTAGTTCGTAAAAATTATGCAACTGATTTAAACTTAAAAAAGATAAACCAATTAGGATAACTGCTAAAAAAAGTATTTTAAACATCTATTAAGTCACTCTATTTATCTGTTTCTTTTTACTAAATCCAAGCATTGAGCTACAAGAATTTACATCAAATACCTCTTTAGAAGAAACCTCTATATCTCTATCTTCCAAACGCTGAGCTATCAAAGAAAGGGCATTTGTCGGCATAATATCTACAAGTAAAAATATCAAATGTCTATTTTCCTTACTATGATAAACCGAATCCAAATCCCTGATACAGTTCTCAACAATCTCTTGAGCTACAGCGTTTTCATCAACATACTCAACGATAACCATGCTAAAGTAGATATGATAATTTAACAAAGTATAAACACTATTTTTCAAAACTTCTTCATTTCTAAAGTAGCGATTTCTAGGTAAAACATTTACTTTATTTAAAACCGTAGTATAAAAGTCATGCCCTATCATCTTCTCTATCGTATAGATATACTCTAACAAGTCAAAATTATGCTCAAAAATAGAGGAGATACCTTTCTCTATCTTTTTAACTTTGTCTCTTTTTCGTATCAATTTATCTCTACTTAAAAAGATAAACTTTGTTTTGAGATTGTGCTTTTTGATATGAAGTAAAATCTTATCTTTAAGTGGAACATTGTGAAGATTAAAGATAATTATATCAGCATTTTCTAAGACATTTTGGTTTTCATCCAACGAAGTTATATGATCAAAATGTATATGTGTATCTTTTTTAAATATATACTTATGAAACGCCACTACTTCAGGCTTATCAGAGAACAAAACGATATTTGATTCATCTTTTTTAC
Organism: Lepetodrilus galriftensis; assembly: GCA_032361785.1. Taxonomy (NCBI): domain Eukaryota; kingdom Metazoa; phylum Mollusca; class Gastropoda; order Lepetellida; family Lepetodrilidae; genus Lepetodrilus; species Lepetodrilus galriftensis. Next base: position 9,189 of record JAUTBZ010184871.1, on the reverse strand, counting down.
ACTTGGTTATCTTATTTTCACAAGCTCCTAATGTATCTCTTTTTATAAAGTACTCCACATCTGCTTCTTTATAAAGTACATCATCGATAATCATTCCAAGTCTATTTGCTTCACCTAAAGAAAAAATTACATCTTTTTGATAATACCTAGCAATTTCAACAATATCGGAGATAATTCTCTCCATATCTCGTCTAGTACAACCCACAAAAAAAGTATCTGCTCGATGAAAATAGAGCGTCGAAAACTCTTCTTCTTTCATCATCTTTTGTATCTCATTTATAAAAAAAGTTTTCCCATACATCTCATCCAAATCAGCCCAAGTATGTTTTAAAAACATAAAGCGTGTTTGATTATAAACGGTATCAAACTCAACCATGGTATCTTTAAGTAACTCAATAGAATTTTTAACAAATGAAAGTTCTTTTTGCGAAAGAAATAACATGTTTGATTTTGATGTTTGCCCATGGAGTCTCATGGCTAATTCTATAAGACAACTGTTGTCCTCTGACTTTAAAAGTATAAACTGTTTTGAACTATTTTGCATCAATTAAACCTTTACCATATATACGCTGTTGTAGCATAACACTCATCAGCACCATCAGGAGAATAACCACTTTGATAATGCCTACAATCAACGCGAATATTTAAAAATTTTGTCAAAGCATACTCTGCACTCAATCCATAGTTATATAAAAAATCATCATTTTCAAACGAATACCCAGCCGCACCAATCCCCTGTATAAAACCTTTTTTACCAAAAGTTAATTTTGGTCTAACTTGTAAAAAGTTTCCATCATAAAACTTAGCAGGGTTATAACAGGTATCAGTTTTTGTGTTATACTCATAACTCCCAGAAAATGCAAAATCATTTTCAAAGTTTCTATATCCAACTTTATATATCGGATATTCCACCCAAGAGTTTAGGTTTATGTTGTCATCGTCATATCGGTTTAGCGTAACTCCCAACTCTGCTTGTTCCAGATTTGACAAAAGTATCGCATCGTATAAAGAGAGTTGTAGAACATTTATCTTCTCTTTTATCATACAAGCTCTACTGTTGACAAAAGCACCATTTGAGCTTTTTAAACCAAACGTCATATCATGCCCCGCTACAATCTTACGATAACTAAACTCTGTCATAAGTTCGTTAAAATCTTCAAAACTACTCATTCCCATGCCAACTGAAAAATCTTTATAGTTAAAGTAACTCATAAAACTAGTGGCATCTTCTCTAAGCTGTGCTGTTTTAAATCGTGACTTTTTAACCTCCAAAGATAATGTTCCACTAGCCACATCTGTAACTTTGTTTAACCTCACACCATAAGCAAGATTGCTGATAGTCTCATCTTCTAACGAATACAAACTAAAAGTGATATCTTTTCTATTTGGCTCTTTTACAGATACATTGATTGGCTTTAACATAGACTTTACTGATGAGATATCACGTGAGAAAATCTCAGAACTTGAAAAAGCTTGAAGATAGTTAACTCTCTTTGTCTGTCCCTCTGCCAAGATAACATCTTTATATCGTGTAGGCTTAGGCATAGGTTTGCTAACTTTTCTAAGAGTTGCGATAGTAAATCTCTTCAAATCAACAACTTCTTTTGTCTGCTCCATCCCTTTAAGAGTTTGTAACAAATTTTGAAGAACTGAACGAGAATAGTTCCACTTCTCATCCTTCTTTTGAGCTATCAAACTTGTAGCATAACGATACATGGCAAGTGGATATAAACTATCTTCTGCTTTCACTACTTTTCGATACTGTACCTCAGCTCTATCATACATCTTTAACCCATCAAGAGCAGACGCATACCGAAATCTTATCTTATTGTCATCATTATCTTGTAGATACGCTTCATAAAAAGGAAGTGCCTCATCTACTTGTTTTAGCTCGTAACTAAGTTCAGCTATCTCTTTTGCTACCTTTGTATCGCCACTTTTGTGATAATAATCCTTATAAAACTTCACAGCACTAACATAATCTTTGGCTCTATGAGCTTGTACAGCTTTCTCTAAAACAGCATTTGTCTCTATTTTTTGTAACATCTTTTTAGATTTGCCATCACCAAGTTTTGCCAATCTTTTGATATAAGGCATAGTTTTATGTTGTTGGTTTGAGGCATTTAGAAGTTCTACATATAAAGATACTATTTCTTCATTTTTCGTTCTATTTACCACTGGCTTTAAAACAGCCAAACTACTTTTTATCTTCTTATCCCATGAGAGTTGTTTCGCTAAAAATAGTCTAGCTTGTTCATCGTTTGAATGTTTCTTTAAATGTTTTTTAAAGGCTTTATACCCATCTTTTTTATGACCACTGTTTTCAAGAGCAAAATAGTAAGTTTTCAAAGAGGCAAATGTCCCCTCTTTTTCATAAGATTGTTTTATAGAACCCAAACGCTTAGCAGTTACCTTTTGTTTCTCTTGTGATAAAGCTTTTTTGATGCTCGTATCAGTATACTTTTTCTCTAACTTTTTTGCATCATCAGCTCTACCTTGAACAACATACAACTGATGCAATCCCAAAACTGCTTCTTTGCTATTTCCCAAACTAAGTGCATTTTTATACTCACTCTCAACAGCAGCATAATCTTGTTTTTTCATAGCTATCTTAGATAGAAGAAGATGCATATCTTGTTGTGAAGCATGGGACTTGTCTAAAACTTTTAAAGCTTTGTCAAACGCACCTATCTCCACATAACTATCAACGATAATGGTTTGGGTTTGTGGACTAAGTGGAATGTTGTTTCGCTTCATAACATCACCCAACATCGTGATATATTTATACTGTCCACCATCACTAAGTCGCTTTAAATACGCCGTCAATTTATCAGAATCTGTCAACTTTCCACTCTGGACAAGTGACTCAATTTGCCGAAGTTTTTTAACCTCTTTAGTAAGATAATAAGCTTTTTTGTTAGAGTTATCAATCTTTAAAACTTCCGATAAAAGCTTATCAGCTTCATCATAATCACTAGCAGAGATATAAGAACGAGCCAATATAAGTCGCATGTTTACATCTTGAGGATTTTGTGAAACCTCTTGTTTTAACATAGCAATATCAACTTCAATAGCCCAAAAAGGGGAGGAGAGGAACATCAGTAAAGTAAATACTCTTTTCACAAAATAGCCTTTAATTTGTATTAATGAACAAATATCGACTATTTAAAAAAATTATTTAAAAGAGTAAAGAACATATCTATAAGAGAATACTAATGGAAGTGGAAACTTTAGTTCCACCCATGGACATGTTCATATAACTTACATGCATACTTGACATATAAATGCTTCTAAAGGTAGAGCTGAAGCTTCTACTTCCTACATGTGTCGTTATCACACTTTTGTTTTAATACAAACCTTCTATATAAAGAATCCAAAACAAGATATAAACAATAAACCCATATAACATCCATGATGATATTTCTCTTGTACCCAACTTCACTATACATCAAAGGTAGCCCTATCAAAATAGGCCATTTTATGTAGTAAAAAAAGAGTATCCAACTTCCATAAAGGTCTTTTAATGTTTTTTTCATACTACAAAAAACTCCTTCACACTATCTTTGCTTTCAAACGGTGTAGCTGTTATCGTTTCACTCTCATCGAACAAAACACTTCCTTCACTCTCTTTTTGAGTTTTAGTATATGTAAGTATAAGTTTTGCAGCTAACGCTTTATCTGATTCACTTGCATCTTTTGACAACAGAGACAAAGGACCAGTTATATCCACCGCTCTTGCAAAGATATACTTGTCATTTTCTATCTTTTTCAGTTTTTCATTGTCTCCACTATCTCTTCCTATCACAAGCTTTGCCCCACCAGACAATCTCAAATGTCGCCCTGCTTTGAGGATGTCTATATCTGCAACTGTAAAAGTGCCATGCTCCATGATATCTCGTATCTTTTTCTCAAAACTACTCTCGGTTAACAAACACCCTCCCCCTGGAGACTCATACTCTTCAAACCCATACTCATCAGCCAATCGAAGTTGCACTTCACGGCTTCTTCCTTCTATAGCTAAAAGTTTCTCTCTATCAACCCAGCCCTCTTTTTCAGGTATAGTTTCAGTCATAAGCTTAGCACTCATGGGACGAAGGATGATACCACCCTCTTCATCTCCTGCTAATTTTGTGACATTTTTGATAGCTTCTGAACGTTGACTCATTGGACGTTGTCCTATCACTTCTCCAGTGATGATAAACGACGCATCGTACTTTGGAAGAAGTGCTTTAGCTATACGAAACATATTCCCATGGCAATCTATACAAGGATTGAAGTTTTTTCCATATCCATACTTGGGATTGAAAAGTATCTCTTGTACAAACTGTTCACGAGCGTTTATAACTTCTAACTCTGCCCCAACCATCTCAGCTCTACTTTTCAAAAGTGCACTCTTGTCTTCTGTACTTCCAAAACCGATATCGATATGAAGTGCTGTCACATCTATCCCTTGTTCTGTTAAAAGCTTGATACTAAGCATACTATCAAGCCCTCCACTAAATAGTGCCAATGCTCTCATGTTAACTCCCCATAATTTTCAAAACTCACTAGTTTTCCCCTCTTTAGTTGCTGTAAATTCTCTTTTATTTTCCGTAGATAAAAACTCTTTTTCTCAAACGAGATATTTCGATTTTGTTTTACTTTAAAAAGTCCATCTTTGTTATGTTTAGTCAAAAACACTATCAACTGATCTTTTAACTCATCATCACTTAACTCTATCAAATCATCTCTTATGGTTATACCTATCAAAAGTGGATTTTCAAAATCTTTTTTCATAATCATCTCAAACTCAGCCCGATGACGCAAAAACAAGCTCTCCCCCACCGTATCTAAAAGAGTATCTATCATGTGAGGTTTTGATAAGAAAGTTTTGATAAGTGTCAACTCTGAGATATCCTCTTTTACAGAAGTTCTCGCTTGAGGTTGGTCTAGTGGATGAGCTTTTTTCACACGGACAAACTTTTCATTTACCCCAAGTATCGCTCCGATATATCCTTTATACTCCTCTTGCAAAACAGGAGTTAGTGTTTGAAGATAATTTGTCACATCTTTTAAAGCTTCCTCTTTTTGCATAGGATTTTGCAGATCATACTTTGAAACGATATGCTCTATCGCAAACTCTATCAAGGGTTTTGATTGGCGAAAAAGTTTTCCCAACTCTTCCTCTTTTTTATCCTTCACCATATCAGCAGGATCAATCCCCCCACCAAATATCACAACACCACCATTCATACCACGACCACTGAGCATCACCGAAGCTTTAAAAGCAGCCTCTCGTCCAGCTTTATCCCCATCGTAAGCTAGTATGATAAAGGGATTTCCTCGACTAAGTATCGGTATATGTTGGTCTGTTAATGCAGTTCCAAGACTAGCCACAGCATTTGTAAATCCAGCTTGATGAAGCATGATAACATCAAGATACCCCTCACAAACGATAACCTCGCCCTTTTGAAGTATCGTCGTCTTTGCTTTATGATACCCATACAAAAGACGAGACTTATCAAATATCTTACTTTGAGGAGAGTTTATATACTTTGCAGGATGGTTGGTGATAGTTCGTCCACCAAACCCCACTATCTTTCCATTTGGAGCAAATATAGGAAAAGTGATACGCTTAGAAAACCTCGCATAAGGTCTACCATCTTCACCAACAGCCACCAATCCCAAATCTTTAGAGTCCGTATAACTAACAGAGTTCTTCCTCATGTTTTCAAGGGTCTTAGCCGACTCAGGAGCATATCCTATCTCAAACTTTTCAATAGAAGAGTCATAAATCCCACGATCTAAAAGATACTGTTTTGCTACTGCATTGAAATCAAGATTTTTCCGAAAAAAGAGATTTAAATCCTCAACAATTTTTTTCTCACCAACAAAATGCTCTTTTTTCTGCTCTGTATGACGAAGTGTAACCCCATACTGAGAAGCAAGTTTTTCGATAGCTTCTGGGTAGTTTAGTTTCTCATACTCCATAACAAACTTGATAGGATCACCACCTACTCCACAATTACCAACAATAAAGTTTTTTGTTAAAAATGTATGACTACTATCTTCAACTGTTATATCATATACAATATCCTCATCATCTGCTTTTTCTATCTCTTTTACTCTCATAAAAAGATACTTTATTCCATTTATATACTCGAAAAAACCTTTTAATGATTCTCTTTTATGAAATAATAATGTATATACTTTCTTATGATTTACTCCATTTTTATCAACAAACTTTTTACTAGTATATAAAGATGGAATTTTTTCTATACTAATTGCTAAATCCATTAATAAGTTAGATAAATCTGGGCTAACTGTTTTATAAGTACGCCGCTCATGACACCCATCACCATCCATCAAACCTTGAAATAGTGCTTGTCTATACTCTAATTTTAGATAATTAAAAAAATATGGATAACTCTTATATTCAGCTCCTTTTGAAAATAGAGCACTAAAAATATATTCTAAATTTGTACTGGAACAGGTAACTTCCAGTGAATTTTTTCTATTTTTAGGATAAAAAAGAGATGCCTCTTTATCAAATGAAGTTTTCAATACTTTTACAATTTTTTGAGCATAATCCAATTCATCTGAATGAAGTGAAAACTTTATACCTCCTCGATAGGTGCTTCCTTCTGCAATATACATACCAAAAAGCCACATCAAATCTTTATCTAATTTAACATTATCAATTTTGACAACATTTGGTCCAAAATTATTTTTTTGCCAATGAGAAGAAACATCTAAAACCTCTTGCTCTAAAATATCTCTATCCACAGGATATAAAAAATAATCTCCTTTTTTAACTTCATCAGCAAATAAAACCTTACTATCTATAACATACTGTTTTATATATTTTCTTTTTTTGATAACACTATAAAATTTTAAAGGTCTAGTTTTTTCAACCCTTATATAGGGTAGATTTTTTATAATTTCTTCTTTACTAACAACAACCATGTCGTGATTTTTAGTAAAATGAGACCAATCATTAACCAAATCTGTTTTAAACTTTAACATGGCATATTGTGGTTTATGTTTTAAAGTTTTTATAACTTTTGTTGCTTTACCATTTGAAGCAAAAACAAAATCCCCAACTTCAATATTTTCTATCTTTTTCAAACCTTTAACTGTTCTTATATACTCATAAGGAGCTAAACACCCGAAACAGTGATATATCTGCTTTGCAGGGCTTACAACAAACGAAGGAGTATTTTCCCCATGGAAGGGGCAGTTTGCTTTGTAGTTAGCACCACTTTTTTTAAGCTCTATGTAACTAGCAACTACATCAACAACATCAAGTCTGTTTTTGAGATTTTCTATCGATTCTTGCTCTATCATGGGAGTATTATAACATATAGATAAGGAAAGTATGGTGGGGAAATCCCACCATTTTTAGTTGTTAACATATCTTAGCGTCTGTCATATTCTTCTTTTATCATTTGTACATCATATAGATTTGAAATGTCAAATTCTATTATTGCACCAAGGCTTACTGCACCGCCTTCTATCTCATATCGTAGAGTATCATTTGTTAACTGTAAATTTACATCCTTCTCTCCGCCAGATGCCATACCCGCTGTATATCGTTGAACTAGACTAAATCTATGTTTTAATACTATATCCGATTCATTAGAGATGCCATTTTCATCTATAAGTGTTATATGAACATAGTTAACATCATCTATTTTGTTTGGTTTAAAATATAGATTAGATTTTGCATTTTCATCGGATAGACCCAAATAAGTTAAGCTGTAAGAATTATCATTTTGATTTAATAGATGAAACCCTGTTTGTCCATCTATCAATATATTGTTGTATTTGTCATTTATCAATTTAACTTCTTTATATTCATCACGACCATCGTTACTGTAACTCAACAAATCAGATTTGAAAACAAGAGTTACTCCGTCGTACGTATAATGAGCGATAAGATAATTTGAGTAAGAATTACGATAATGCCCTTCGCCACTTACTTCATAGCTTGAAACACGTGCTATGATATTTTCATTTTCTTGGTATAAGATTTCTGCTTTTTTAGAATCTGAGAAAATGTCATGTCTGTTTTTCATATCATTTGCGAGAAGAGTACGCAAATCATTTCCACCCCCATTTTTAGTAAACTCTAACGATGCTTCAACATCATAAGAGTTGTTATAAAAAAGTCTAGCTTCATAAGTACCTTGTGAGAGATTTAATATATCTATAGTTGTAGGATTGTTTACCCAGTCCCATGCTTTGACATTTTCCCAATCATTTGAGTCACCTTTGTTATAGATACCTATCCAAGCCTCATCAGCTCCTGTAGAGTCCAATGTTATCTCACTACTTGTTTGAGTTGATATCCTTACATAACCTTTATCATTGTTTCCTCCAGCATCTTTTTTAAACTCTACTGTTGTCTCAACATCATAAGAGTTGTTATAAAAAAGACGAGCTTCATAATAAGTTCCACCACCATCTAAGTTTGATATATCTATCTCTGTTGAAGCACTAGTTGCCCAGTCCCATGCTTTGACATTGTCCCAGTCATTTGAGTCACCTTTTTTGTAAATTCCTATCCATGCTTTGGTTGATGTTGTGTTGTTAAAAATAACAGAGTTACTATTTATATCAGCTACCCCTAAAGAAGCATTGTTTCCATTTCCACCATTGCTATACGAGTAAGTAGCAAACACATCGTAACTATTGTTTAGAAAAAACCTAACTTCATAACTACCAACATCAGTTACTAAAGGTAAAACTCTTTCATCATAATTATTGTCGTTGTGAGCCAAATCTTTTGCCCATGCCCATGTTATGACATTATCCCAATCGTTACTATCTACTGATTTGTAGATAGCGACCCAATTGTTTCCTTCATCTCCTCCTACATTGTCGTAGTATTTGTTAAAGTTTAGTATGGCATTGTTTCCTTCTTGCCACATGTCTACTTGAAATGAGAATAGTGAGGTAGTTAGAAATGTTAGTATAAAGAGAAGTTTTTTTAGCATGGGAGTTTCCTTGTTAAAGTAAAATTTAATTTCAATCTACCCTAAAAGATGGGTATTTGTCAATAAAATATGAATTTATCTTTGCTTTTTAAGGTGTGTGTTACTTTTTGTTAGATTTTTTTGTCTCTGTAATTAATGAACTACCTCGACGCAGAGCATCGAGGTATCAATAGGTTTTAATTTATCAATGATGAACTCATGATAAATATAT
>JAUTBZ010184760.1:0-22636 GCA_032361785.1 Lepetodrilus galriftensis | reverse complement strand
ATTATTATTATTATTATTATTATTATTATTATTATTATTATTATTATTATTATTATTATTATTATTATTATTAATTAATTAATTATTATTATCAGTGGATTTAGGGGATCACCTGTCTTATCTCCCTTAAAATCGAAAACTATGGAACTCTTTATGGCACTCGCAAAAGACTTGCTGTTGTAAACCTAAATGCACTCCTCTATACAAAATAAATATACCTGGATCCGCCCCTGATATGCATGAATATATAGATCTGATAAGAACTATAGGCTTACAGGCATATCTAATATAACATTTATATCAATCACTGTTTGTTGAAATAAAGGCAATAGCACCTAGATAGCACGTTATACCTGGTATACCGTGTATAATATCCGAGCTGATGATTATGAAGACATACATACACAATAATAAAGGTTATAGATATTGTGGTGAGTCTACCAAGTGAGTTAACGATCTTGATTCACGTTGATAACAGGGGTGCCAGTATTTCTGCATGAGTCACTCACTACCTGGGTGAAATGAGACACTTTAATAGGAGACTTTATTTACTGAACACAATACACATTTTGACAACTTGGAGAATATTGAAGTCAATTTTCAGGTTTAGCTGAATGTAATACATTAATAGAAACACAGGGTGCAGTTTCAATGGTTTTAATATTTATTTGAGGGATTATAAGTTGAATTGAACATGCTTAAGGCTCATAATTTCTCCTTGAATGTAATTTAGCAAGACTTCCTGTGCGTAACAAAATACATCGATAAAATTTCAATGAAAGAAAGTTGGTTTCACATTATGTTATGGACTGACAACCTTAACAAGAGGAAATACTTGAATGGTTTGAGATTTCATCACAGAAATAGGAATGTTCTTCAAATGTCCTTCATCCTTCTCAGTAGGACGTAAATTCCACAAACGAGAAAATAACCATAAATTATCATGATGGCCGTATTTGAATACTTGTGTAAGGAAAGATGACTTTCTAAATATTTTAACTTTCCAGGATTGCAAATTATTTTAAACAAATAAAACAGACAAGTTTAGCTAGGAAGGCCATCAATATGACAATAATGTCTGTTTATTTCACAGCATTCACGCCACATTAAATTGCAAGTTGTGAATCACTCTGCGTGAATGAATACACATGTGCATCTGAGAATATGACTGGAGGCATCCTGATGGTCCTTTGAATGGACAACACATGAATAATACTGCTGAATTAACCAGCAAGTGTAACATGAAGAAATAGCATGGCTAACATGTTTAAGTTAAAACAACTGAAATGTTCTGAATGTGTAACACAAGGTAAAACAATCATGATTATTCAATGATTGTACATTAACAACAAATAAATGAATGAACAGAGATAGTTAAGGTAAGATGTGTTGTGTGTTCTTTTAGCTATTTGCATTTGTTCACATTGTAAAAATCCAACACGTTCATTTCACAAATAATGGTGGCCATTTTGGAATCTCATGTGATCACCAGTAGGTAACTACTAGTATCACCCTTGTAAATATCACCCTTATAATAAACATCACCCAGATTAACATCACTCTAGTAACCATCACCATGGTAACCATCACCATGGTATGCAGAATTTTAACCAATTATCTGTGAGTAATAGCAACAAGCTGGGTGTTCCTAGTTCGCTGTAGGTAAACCGAATTTCATGATATTATCTGCATTTGTTAAAGAGGAACAGCCCAAGGTGAGTTATTCCTAAATGACACCCATTGTAGATCTAAACAAGATTGGAATCAATGACGACAACATACAACTTCTCACCTTCATCAGCCTCTAGTTTTAACAGGGGATACCGTTTACTATCAACTTATAATTAGTAGACCTGGCCCTGAGATCAAGAAACTTGTCTAAGTACAATTTCACGCTCACCGTTTTGTTCATATATTCCCATATAAAATTTGAGCTTGAATATGAAATCGTACTCAAAATGTTTCGTAATCTCAGGGTCTGGTAAGGTACCGGTAACCAAAACAAAAAAAGGACTTCCCATTAACATATTTATCCATGAACATATTTATATGATGAAATTACTTAACAATTAATCATATCAACAACATCTAATCTTGTTGTATTGGGTGAAAACATGAATAATACACAATGTGAACAACGCAGATAGGTGTGTGATACCATGTGATAACACATGCAGTCATACAGGCACCATATACATGGAAGACGACTCACCTCTCTTCTGCATGAAGGCAAATAAGTCGTCCAGGAATTCCTTCCTCTTCGGGTCGTCACTGAGCTCATACAGCTGAAACACATCCTAAAGTTTAAATTCTTTAACACAGTCAATTACCCAAATATGGCACAAAGTTAAACAACAGACTAAACTTTAGCTTTTATATTTCATCAATAATTTCTTAATAATTCCATTTACATTATAATATTTAAATCATAATGTAATGGTATATTATTATACAATGATATTAAACACATTGACTGTCATTCCAGAGGGAAGAGGTTATATTTATATTTTCAATGAACACTTGGCTGTAGATATTGAGGATATCCATTGGTTTCCTTTGACTTTATTGAGAATGGAACAAAAAGTGAACAAATGTTAGGGTCCATTGACATAAAAAGTTACCCATTGGCAATGGTGTCCTGTAAGATTATGGAGTACAATAACAGTGTTCACAAATTGTTACAGCATGTGAATATGAAATTATTATTTATTTATTTATTTTTTTGCGAAGGGGATTCAGCGTTTGAATAGTTTTTCCAACTTCAACCATCATCTGAATACTGTAACACTGAACTGTACAGCCTGCTAGTTCTGACCTTTGATGTCTGCACATTTTCCCTAATGGATTGTCTACATTCATCCCAGACTCAAATTCATCCTCATACATATAATATCTCAGATTTCATATCATATACAATGTTAATGCCTTGAGGCTGAGATAAAGCAACATCGGCAAGAATTTGTGAATATAAATGGCTGTATCAATTTGTCTTCAAGTTATGGCTTCTGAAATATATGCATGAACTATTCCATATCAATTTCCCCTTCAATGTGGACCATAAAATATACATACAACAAAGATCTGGGAATTGAAATCTGAGGAAATAAATTTTAAAGTACCCCCAAAAATTATGAAGAAGAAATAGCATACCAGTATATAGCTATTTAAATGCTATTTGTCACAACTATGAATGCTGGATTATTGTGTGAAATGAAAAGAAAATCTGTATTTAATTTATCCTATTCTACACCAAAATGGAATGATACTCATAGTATGTGTCCTCATGGTCTTTCAGGAACACTTCTGTCAGCCAATCAGATAACTTCTGATCAATTTATTTTTACACTTTTGACTGGTACATCTAATTTGATTGGCTAATATATTAACTTCCAATATGCACCACATAGAGGTCATCAAAGGTCAACAGGTCAGAGGTCCATAACAATTTTAATTAGATTGATAGATACACTACTATGAATTTCCATATTGACTTTATATTTACCACTGTTCACATGGTAGACTAGTTCATGTTTGCCACTCCTAAAGTAAATTAACTATCACACCAATATAATTGTGCATTTAGCCATGTGTTCTTGTGTTTTAAATAAATGATAGTTTAAGTCGATTCATGAAGGGCATTTATTAGTTGACTACATGCATAATCTATTGATTCTATTTCATAATTCACTAATACTGTAAATGGTATTTAGTTCCAATATAAGTACAATGTTGTTGCAAGCAGAACAAATGACAACTTACTGGTAGTATTACTAATAACTACCGCACTGTCCGTAGATTACATTGGAACCTACTTTGGAATTTGAGCTCAATCTTTGAACGATCTTTCTCGACCATACCCCCGGAGAAATACGGCAATCAACATATTGCTAAGATCAGCTCAACTGCAGTAAACTAGTATGCATGTATAGTATCAAGCTGTATCTGCATGTATTCTAAATTAAATTACATTAAAGATTACCATGGATTACATCAAGTGGATGTTTTTAGATTTTTCCCCCGATGTCTATCATGCATAAGATGACATTCTTTACGGTAATATGATGCAGGTTTTCATGAATCCCTTGGAAGAATAGGATTGCTAATATACTAGTATTACTTGAATTATTCTAATCTCCCAAGTGCTGATACATTGATACGCAGTAACATTAAACTTTGGGCTGAATATTTAAAGCTATTCGGAGTAGTCATTATAGAGTAGTATAATGTAGTGTCACTTATGACCTTTTATCAATCTGATAAAAAAGTAATGTACATGTATAAAGAAAGCCATCTATACTATTCCACAAAACATTGCTAATAAATCTGCCTGTTTGATTCGATAACAAATACCTTATTCTATTCTACGTTGAATATCAAATGAATAGAATATATTTAATGATGAGAGGTATACTAGTCCAATAGCTATGTTGCAATGTATGGTTATATATGTTCAGAACAATAGAAAGTCATTGAATGGCTATACCAACACTGGGTTTATTCCTTCCGATAAATTGGATCTATTTCACGCATAATGACATTTTAAAATGAATATAAAATCCATGTTTGAATAATTCAAGTTTACCCAGGTGTATGTATTGATATCTAAATTGAATTTTCTCTGAATAACTTTATTCATTTGAGAGATAAATGTTACAAAGGCATAAATCTGTACGCAAATGTCAACACGAATGAAAGTAACTCTTCTGAACATTTATTAGTACAAGCAGTCAAACGTTCGTGTATTAAATAACTTACATTCATATTTAACTGTAAACTTAATATTTAATTGAAGATATTCTATGATTTATTTAAGATTTCTATATCTAAATGCAAATACTAACCAGCTGCTAACATATGAAATACATATCTAAGATACTATTTTAATTAATTTTTCAAATAAGAAACAAACCAATCTTCAGAGCAAGTTTGTAGAATACCGTTTTGAACAATAAGCTACATGCAATGAACTCGTTCACCTCGTAATCATCAAACACTAAGTTTTTCTTTCAATGTCATAACAGCCCATGAATAGTGACAAATCCATGCGGAATTGAATCTATGTAAAACGAAAGTAGAGAACTGGTTCGGCCCCCACAGAGCGAATGAATATTATTATTAACTATCTCCGGAAAGATTAAAGAAGTTTCGAGCTTCATAAATACGAGGAGAAGTAAATTAATGTTTTATATCATCCCATCAATATGTAAATCAAAATGCTTATACTTCGGCTCACTATTAGATATACTATATATATATAGTAGCTCCGAGGGAGGAACACGATGTTATTGAAGGAATCACTGCCATGTTAAACTGCCTTTCCAACTGCTGGACAATGCCATCAAAGGAAGCGCACATCCCTAAGTGTGATATTGCAAGCGGCGGAGAGAAAACATTCTTTCTTAAGACGTAGCTCCAGCTTCACAAAGATTTAATCAAATTTATACAAATATATAAATATTTGTCCACTGTATAAACCCAGGCTTTGATACCGAGCGTTGTATGTGAGCAGGCCCATGGACCGAAGGTGGGGGATATGTGGATGGGGAACAATCAAAAGAAAATTTCTTCCAATTTCACCGTCATCAACAGGTGCGAGATGATAGCATTTTTCTGATGATCAATTTCCTTTCATCAAAGAGATATCGTAGGTTGGTGTGAATCGCGGTTTAATCCGGTCAGTCAAGGGAATCATTTAATTTAGTGGAAATTGAGAAACAACCGGGAGAGGTTGCAACAAGGGATGGCAATGAGACCTTTCTACATACGAATAACAATCAAGAACAACAAATAAAGCACGTGGCGGGAGCTCGGCTAGATTCCGGCACTGCAGTTATATTGGATGCAGAATCATAAGCGCTATTCTCCTTTCCACTCCGTCAACACGTGGACGATAAAGAACATTCAAGCGCTGGTATAAAGCATCCTAACAGAAAATGGACCCACTTTGAGGCACAATAAAAGCTACAACAAATAAATTCCCAGAAGTACGATAGAGGTTAAGATTGAAAAGAACACGGGAATTACAGCGTCAATGAAAGTGATCGAACCATAACAAGCGAGCACAACACATGTTTGCTTTTCAGCTCACAAAAAGCACTTCATAATGCGATTCAAGTCGCAACAAATCCGACCCGTGGGCGCTATAAAGGGGTATCGTACCCGGGTTCGAGTTGTCCCCTCTTTCAGGACAGTAAATACCGGCTAACTGACGTGCATCACGTTACCGTGTCCACCGTAGGCCGTCTACGTTGCTGACGTTAATTCACGTGCTAAAAGTAATTCCAATTGTTGCCGTTTCTTAGTTAAACATAAGAATGTTATAAAAAAAATAATCAATAAATAAATACAACCACTGAGGACATTAATTTTAAATTGAAATCGAACTTCTTGAAGATCGCGTTGGTTTGAAAGAAATGCATTCTTTGAAATGATCGTCCGATTTAATTAATTTATTTATTAAGATCAAACTCTCGTTTAACACGAAACAAAGATATGAAAATCAGTGATTTTGGTGCAGAATTACCATCGGCATGGAATGCCCTTCGACAGCTCTCGGAGACGTCCAATCAAATGCTAAAATGCCGGAATCTCTGTCGAATATGAGGAATATTTGCGCGCTATAAATCAGGGCATGAAGTGCGACTCGACGGTGGGACAAGTTAATTCTTTATCACAGAGAGCCTGGGTAAGCACTGCCTTAATTGTCACTAATCAGACAACCATCAAGGCAGATCAAATTTACGTTGTAATTCCAGAGGACGGAATGCGCGTATAGCATTCTTACTTCAAATATTCATACGAGATCATTGATTGCAAATTACAGGTGATTAAGGTTTTGTGTACAAGGTGCTCGTCCGATAACAGGGGACATGCACTGAGCTCTTGGTGGACGTCGCGTGGTAATGGGTACATCATAGGATGATAGGCAGCGATCACGACTTATAGACAGACCCTGGGTGTGTGATGATGAGTAGATATAACGCTATAAAACTAATATTCACTCACATGTCTCACGTTATATAATCATAATAACAAAATAAGTGTGCTGTGTCATTGTATATGTGTGTGTAACTACCCGGAAATGAATGCAAATAGGTAATATACACGAGAAGTGATATGTGTTGATTAATTTTACAATATTAATATTATTAAACACGTTAATGTAAATGGTGCAAAGAGAAACTACTAGTAGTGTAAAAGCGTTTGGAACATATTCATTCCAATTATAATACTGGGTATTTTGAGTGCGTTGTATTACATATTATACACTGTACAAGAATCTTGTGTATAAATACCCACTATACAAATGCATTAATGTTGAACTATAGTATCGAGGTCACGAATGTTAAAGTGTGTGACCTTTGTGATATTCATTTACATTTACTATTCAATTTTTATTTTTCAAAATTTCCAGCACCATACTGATGTTCCCACGTTCACTGAAACCCTGGTATCTTACCGTTCACAGTTTACAAATTTAATTAGATTGTATCACCTTTGCAAATGAAGCCATCCACAAATGCCATCTAACATAATACTCGGCTATATTTGGATACGCCTGTGCTGACAAAGAAACGTATTTAATTCCATTTGTAGACAATTACCTGTAATTGGTGCGGTTACCTGTTATAACAAGCCATCGTTATGTCACTTCGTCTAATTCCGCGAGCATTCTTGTCTTCCCTTGAATTACGTATCATTACGAATGACACACGGTAAGGAAGAATTACCAAATTGTCCCATTTCAATTAACCTGCTCTTGGCGGCCCTAAGATTCGCGGTTCCCCGATCTCTTATCGATAATTATACCGGACCTAACCAGATTACGGGGTGACTCGAGTAATTTTCTAAAAGGGGTTTGCTCTCTAGTGTACAACTCAGTAGGGAGACTACGACGGGTTGGTGCATGATTTAGTGGGCACCAATGGTCTCGGTCACCACGTGGTGCCATAAAATTACCTTAAAGAACAAACGCGCCTCAATTACTGAAACAAGGACTCGGCGAGGTACTTTAATATTAAACTCGATTGTCGCTGTCAAGACGTATTTTCACACCGGTCATTGTTGGAGACCACCCTCAAATCGAGCAGTTACACACTCGCGAATTCATGTCTCTTGATAATTGTCCTCTATATTAACACTTAAGTCCCAAGGGAAATTCCTTCACAATTAGTTCGCCTTTCATTCTTTCCTAAGACTCGTGTAACCTACAGATAAAGATGTCGTTTTGCGACCGCGAGTCGGGCACTAATGCTATTGCACAAGTCATGAAAAACGCCAAATGTCATCCCCTAATTACAGACGAAATGTCTTTTCGCAGCGAGTCTCTAAAATCCATGGATTCGCTCGGCGCTAGCTCGGGATGATCGCAAAAGTTAGGAGCACGGCAAATATTTGTGGAAGATCAAGGCGAAATGTATACTTAAGCATTCTTGGCAAATCCGAGACTTTTCAATATAAGAATCAGCCCTAGTTAATAGAGAATTGAGGTAATCTACGCCTCTTTCATCTCCCTACTTCCTTATCCTAGCCCAGATTAAGAACGCTACGAGGATCCTATGGTATTCTTCCTACATGTTTTAAGCACACCTGAAATGGCCCTTTATGATTTAGATGGGAAGTATGGCACTTTGAAAGGGATCACAGCCTCCCCTGATTTCGCCAGCACACTCCGTAGACTCGTTTCACTTAAGATACGCAGATGTTTGTTTAATTTTAACTTATCCTGAAATATTGGCATCGTCATCGCGAACAGGGCTTCACGTGTCTTTGAAGGATGGTGATATTCATTCATATGAAAGTGCCGCTGGCGCAGAGCCCGGATGTAGAAATCACTTGGTCATGATATGTGGCATGACGTCATTTACACGTGAAACGTCAAAGCACGTATATATGTGCTGACTATCTAATGACATATAATAAAAACGTAGGTAAAATCGTGGGATTAAACGGAAAACAGTGTTATCTATATATATATAGATAATTAAATGTAAGGTAAAGGTAAATTATGTTTATTGCGCCATCTTATAGTTATAGCCTGCTATACAAATACCCTGTATACGGATATTATATCTAGGGGGAGGGAGGGGGGATAGAGAAAGAGAGAGGGGTGGTTAGATAGAAAGAGGGATGGAGAGAGAGAGAGATAGAGAGAGAGAGAGAGGGGGAGGGAGAGAGAGAGAGAGAAATGGGGGAGGGAGAGAGAGAGAGAAATGGGGGAGGGATATTGAAGATGTAGGGAAGTAGGAAGTAAGTGACAGATAGGTAGGATCGACTGCTTGAAGTTGAAATTACCCATTCATGTTAACGGCGGATTCATAGTGGTAGTGTAATGCGCAAACTACGAGATAATCCAGCATTCCTCTTTTTAATTTTTGGAAAAGAATGAGGAAACGTGACTATACACATTGTATTTACACAACATGGTGAAATATCTTTGAGGTCGGCGTATTTACGGTGAGATGGAAGTTAATTGAATTAGTCTTTACTTGAACAACTGTTCTCATTGTGTCCCCATGCCACTGCAATGTTAATGTTAGAAAGGCAAACACTCGGGCTAAATGTACCAACAAGAAAAACGAGAAAAGTTATACAGGATGTTTTGCTTTCAATCCTTTAAGACATAGCTGAGCACGACAGCTATTAACCGCTGTAAATGTGGACACACATATACGTAATGATACAAGAAGGATCGTATCTGGAATACAGATTTTAAAATAGATCTATCTGCAATACAGTTAGTTATAGTGGATGTGGAATGACCATAATGAAGTATACGTCTAACGGTCCTTGAGCACACACCAGAATGAGATGCGAGCGAAATTCGCATACAGTGTGACCTTTATATTCAACTGTCTCATTATACTAATGCCATAGATAGAAGAAGAAGAAGAAGAAGAAGAAGCTGTATTTAACGTCGGATATATATATATATATATATATGTGTGTGATATAACAAACAATATGTGTATAACGTTACAATTAAATGCATATGCCCTACCAAAATCAGTAGCACATTTAATATAACTAGTATACAAAGATGATTTTATTAGAGTTGATACGTATAGCGCCATTCCTGGCAGCGCCATATTCGTCCACTGGCTTTGCACGTGTGTGTCCATCCTCTGCTGGCACTGTCTATGAGTGCACGAGCAACTCCCTACTGACCGCAGTTGACCACACACTAAAATATTTGTAACTATATCATGGAATGCCAGAAGGGGAAAAAATAAGAAACCTTGAGTTAATAAATCATGCCACATTGAGCGGTGACGTTTAACGTTTTGTATAACGAATAAAAAATAACATTAAAAGTAGTTTAACTTTACTTAAGTGACTTCATAATATATGTGTATACATGATATACCAATTGTCATTTTATATGGGTTAAATGTTTTACTTTTGAGTAGTTTTGTTTAAATATAGAGCTCTGAAAAGGTTTTCACATTATAGGCTTCTTATATCTTATTCTATGGTATGAAAATAAAATTATTTTGAAATACATAAAATTGGTTGGATATATATGTTTACTAAGAAATAACTCGTGGTAGTCTGTTAAATGTACCGGCAACGCACATTTTTCTTATATTAGTAATTGATTTTTTTTCTAAACTTATAGTACATACATGCATCTGTACATTGTGGTAGCAGAGGTTATCTTACACGTCAGTCTTAGTCAGTATTAGTCTGTGGTCTTACATAAATATCATAAAGGATATATTCATCCATCGTAGTATGGAGATCATCGTAGAAGACATTCCACTGATCACAGACGTGTTAATTATGACAAATGAACTTGCGTGGCTATTTATTACGAATAATAGTCCGCGAATGTTTTTAATTCTGAAGTGTATAATTCTGAAATATATTTATCTTCGGCCTTATATTCTTATATACTAGTAACTTTATACTAGTGACTGAATCTGAAATAAAATATATTCACATTTTTATACACATTTATCCCGATATTAAAAGTTATACCAATACTGATAAAAAGAAGATGTTTGCAAAACATACGCTATGTTGGGAACCTTTCGTTTTGTGCTGATGCCAATTATTCCAAGGAATACGCGCAAGACATGTCGTTTGTAGCGCTGACAGTTAATATTATTAAAACTGGTATCACCTTCATGCTTGATGCAAGCGGATTTGCGCATGCACACGTGCACAACAGCCAAAGACTCTCCCTTCGATCTACGTTCTCGCCATGCGAAACACGTGTACATTCAGCTCCCTGTGGGTTGCTAACTTTTACACTATTAGCTGTTATTATGCAATATTTGTAAGTTAAAAATCAAAGCATATTTTCCAGACAGTGCACATAGCACAGTGAGCCCCTCACATTGAATTAGTAGAAGAACAGAATTAGGGCCATGACAAAGGACATATGTGTTTAACAATTTGGTCGACAATGTGACAATTAGAAGCAATTAGAGTTGTATTTGCCCAGCAAACAAGTTGGACGTGTGTTTTAGTTCCTTTGACGCCGAGACAGGTATCGAGGAGAAAGACGAGTCTGAATATTTAATCACTTTTCACTCTGGTCACCGCCAGAAATTAGTCAGCAAACCAACTTCTATCTTTGGCATATCTACTCAAAGATCACGTAAGTTGTTCTCTACTGTCTTTGTGTTACGATTAAAGCTGCGGTCACACCAAGCCCGATAACGATAACCATGGTACTCGAATATCGTTTCACGAAACGGTCACTCAGAAACCGATATATCGTTCCAGCAGACCTTGCTTTTCAATCGATATCGTACATATATCGTTTTATGAAGTGCTTGGAACGAATATATTATACATACTAGTATATCGGGGGAAATGATATAAGATAATATAGACTTAAAGCTAAACACACGTGTTTAGGCCCCGCCATGGGATTGTGCAATGCGTGACGATAATATGTCCGGTAGATCGTTTTCTCGACTACATATCCATAATACTTATAATTGTATGTAAATGCATACAGTAAAATTATTATTATTATTATTATTATTATTATTATTATTATTATATAATTATTATTATTATTATTATTATTAATAATAATATTATTATTATTATTATTTTTTTTTTTAAATATTTTATATGCATGTATATAGGAACAAAAATAATTGTAAATATTTTCTTATTATAGAATAGTTTGTGGATTGTTACAATCAGTTGATGGACAATGGTCACTAACCATGATTTATTTTATTATAATTTATTAATATTTATTAAAAATATTTCCTCACATAATCAGTATAGTGTGGTCTTCAGAGCACGATGAGACGAGGTTGTTTGTACAAATCAAAGACGTACTTCCTCAACTGCATGGTATGGATGAGTAGAGCACCCACTCACCCTGCATTGCAATGTTATATAAATTATTATGCTCAGGGGAGCAATTGAACATGTTTAAGAATCAATACGTTGTACTGCGAAAGCTAAACGTCTTCACAGTATGCGACACTTATATGTTTTGCATTTTGGCAAATCGGCATCACAGATCGTATTTCACTTATAGGCCAGACAGACAGAAGTATTTATTAGCGCAAACCATTACAATTGTCTCCGGCCAGACAAATATAAATATTATGACGAGGATGGATAATATTATTACACATTTCTAAGCTGAAATCATTCATATCTAACTAATTGTATTATATATTTATAAGAGAATGTCGAGGCAGAGAGGTTTGCATTGTACGTGGATATATTAAAACATTGCCAGTGTCAATAAAACAGCACAGTTTCACAAACGCCAGAAAATCGTGTTACGTACCAGGTTCAACAGAAAGTCGGGGGAAAAACTTAGAAACTCGTTGGAAAAAGTGAAGACAATACCGAATCCTGGACGGAAATAGATGGAACGAAATGATATCCATATGTAAAAATGTATGTTTTCTTAACCCGCCGTGACGCTGACAAAGACACCGCTCCCCGTAGCATTGATACATATCAGTGATAGCGATGGGAAATACACATAGCACACTGCACTGATTATATATTTATTCAGCTTAGAATATAACACGCTCGTAGCGCTACAATGCGTTTTTATGCTATCATAAAACATATTTTGCCTGATCGGGAGTCATTTTGGTGGCTATTATGCGATCTCAGATCAAGATGAGATAGCTAGGAACCCAATAAGAAAATGGAAACAAATATATTTTCAACTTTATTAAGTATCAAATCACGGTATATTGAGCCCACTAAAAGGGCAATATATAATCTGTCTAAGAATATTTCCATCTGGACAATGTCTAAAGTGATATCGTCTGCCATGGCTTAAATGAAATAATTAAACATCCATTAAGTACAACGTTTAACTAATACATTGTACTTCTTCATAGTATAGCTAAAGACTGTTATAGAAGCGAAATGTACTTTATTCTGCTACTTTCGTAATTTCGAATCCATTTCATCTAGTGAATAAATTATCATGAACGAACCAAAACTCATTTGTCTGAAAAGAACAACCAAACTCTATCTTAATTACATTCATTCCCGTCAACATATATATGTAATACAAATCAGCAGACACGCTTTGATGAATTTACGATTGAATCGAAATCAATATGATCGAGTAAACAAAAACTGCCATCGATTCTGCAGTTTTCCAGTGTAACATCAACATTAATTGAAACTTTCAATTGGACCTTCTTACGAATGGAAACAAAACGTCTGCAGGAAATAAAATGTATAGTTTCCACGACTGGCTTTGTCTGAAGAGCATCGGAGCAAAACACTCATTAAAGTTTTACATGGTAATCAAGCGCCATTTCCAATGTTCAGTCTTTCAATGAATTCTATTACAAATGTCTAGGGTTCGTACAGCACGCTTCTTGATCTCGCTAAGACATTTCTTAATGAGTGATTAATACATTTTCGCAAACTAACTGGATCACTTTCCGGACGTGTCACCGCGTGGGAACAGGAATACTGCTTCACTACTCTATTGTTCATTTTAATCTGTTACTTATCTCACAGGCTAATCTGAAAACTAATATTAGCTTCTGTTAATTCGTTTTATAGATTCTGCATCCATCCTTGGAGAGGAATGGCTGAGAGGAATTATCTGCATTAGTTTGCTAATAAACGGCAGCATCAGCAGCAGCATGGGCATGGTCGTCATCAGCATCAATCATCATCATCATCATCATCATCATCATCATCATATTCATCGTCATCAGCAGCATCAGCGACACTATACTAAACACATCTATGTACACTTCATCATCATCAACGAGATACGACATCTATACAAAGTGTATTTGACATCGATCACATGCATATTTTAACGATAGGACAATTTTAATGTACAACTAAATAATAATGAGCTCGATAAAACGTCATTTGTCTCATAGACTAGAAATGATAAACTATGTTTTCGCCTCCATGCACCATTTAATGAGACATATAGGAAATTAATATACTGGTGTAATATTTCCAATAAAGCAAATAAGGGGTATCGCGAAGCTCGTATAGTGGGGCTGTATCACCGCAGTGCCCTTTGTGATATGCTGCAGATATGTATCTGCTATCCATCATTATAAAATCATGTGTTGATAATGCGTTTTCTACACTTGAACCTGTGACAGAAGTGGGAATCTTAGATCCTATAATAACGTCAATCAACTTGGCCGCAAGGGAAAAGTGACGCCTTGCTTTATAAGTTTTCAGAAAACACAATCATTTGGAAATTGAACAGATCAGATAATATATGAACCGTACAATATATTTCGGCCTATGCGTCTATGTACGCTTGTGGTCAGCTGATCATCCATGTATGTAACTAAATGTTAGCTGCCTGTGATAGGTAAAACTTGGAACCAGTGGAAAGACCTACTATAATCTAGTTAATAGAAAATTGAAGTTGGTCAGCGAAGTCTATAAGAACTGGAACCTCATCTGGTTCCATCGGCTGTACGACAAACGTGACACCTTGCTTCATAAGTTTATAGAAAACGCAATGATGTGGAAATTGAATAGATTTGTAAATGAACCATATACTTACATGTACAATAAATTATATCTATATGCGTCTCAGTACTCTTGTGGTCAGTTGATCACCACTAGATACCTAACAATATTATAGTTTAAAACTCAATGATAGACAAAACTGGGAACCCCGTGGAAACACCTACTTACTGTAATCTATATATATAGTTAACAGAAAATTGAAGTTGGTCAGCGAAGTCTAGAAGAACAGTACTGAATATCATTTGGTTCAATCTGAAGCATTGGACAATTTTATTAATACTCAAACTTGGCATATCAACATAGCATCTGATTAGATCCTACCATGCATGTGACAGTTTTAATAAAATATGTCTGTCTATAAATTACTGCCATGGTCATGAACGTGGATTAACACTTCATATGCATGTACTAAATGTATTCCATAACGTACAGTAGCCAGGCGTACATGTGAGGCATGCGTGGCCATTGTTTTCCTCGCACTTGTTTGTCCTCTAAATATTTGAAGACATCAGGTAATTTCAAGGACAAAGAGTAATTAAGCTAAGGCAATGAAATTTGGAGGTGTGGGGACACTGATCTCGGAGCAGTGCCAAATCAAAGGATCGGTCCGGGGAAAGGACGGGCGATCACGTGACATCAGAACCATGGCCCCCTCTGACCCTTGCAATGTGATTGTGCCCCGATTCTAGGGGCCTAAGATGTCGATGGGCCGAGGACCGGTGTCGGCGTGCTCGGGTCGGGGTCTGCGACGCTGGGCCAAGACGACGATGACACGTTCCACGGGGCGAAGGTAAACACACGGCTGCTTACGGTGGCCCGCCGTGCCAGTTTAGCAGTCCTTCAAAACTTAGGGCAAAAATCACAAACCGATTTGAATAGGATGGCAGGCTATTTGCACACCTTATTCTTTGTTGATTTCTCACATTTTCAAGCAAAGAAAAAGGCATGACAAATGGAATCAGATCGCAATTATAGCGAATAAAGAACTCGGTTTGACCGGACAACCGGGAACAAAGCCTGTGGGGGGTTTCCACGTCCAACTACAGAGGACAAGTCATTAAGGAAACACAGAGAGTGTGATAGAGGAGGAATGCGCCTTGTTATTTGTAGATAGCTTGTAAATTCACTTGGGAATTGAGAAGGCTATGCACAGATAAAAATATGAAATCGAGTATCAATTCTGTGATAAGCATGAGATATAAAAGCTAGCATAAGGAGAGGACCAGCTGGAGTAATGCTTATGATGTAAAACGAGCCATGAAGTCTATTCCACTCGAGATATCAAAATTTGGGCCATCGAGAAGACGATGCCAAACGTCCCGTGGACCACAGGGATTACGATACGGGCTTATAATTTGATTCCTAAATTAAGCAGGAAATCGTATTATATGTGTCGTCGTAATTGTCCCATCTGGATTCAATATTGGCCGATTGAAGCAACATGTTTTGATTGATGTGTGATAGCAACCACATATGAGGAGGGTGCCTGGGGTTGAGAGGCTAATCTTTCACTTCTAGCCCTTTTCCAGCCAAATCCGAGCCGACTTTGTTAATTACAATTACACGTAGCGACGATGGATAGCCGTCCGTCTAAATGTGTCCGATTTTCTCAATTCCCAGCAAATTAATTCTTGTCAGCTGGCTTCACGAGAGGGAAGAAAGGCGTTTTGTTTCCAAGCCCTCCATATTAAACCACCATAAATATTTTAACCCACACAAGTCAACTCATTTCGTGTCTGCCATGATCTATTTGGAGAGCAGGATTGAAATAAAATTACATTAATTAATCTATATGCTCTCGAAGATCGCACTTATGACTGGTGTGAATTTACCCCGTGACATTTAAGATTATGAGTTAGGATAAGTTGTGAGGTACGGACTGTATCCATAGAAGTTTACTTTATTGACGCAGGCTTAACCCGGAGTAAATTACCAAAGAATTATTTCTATGCCATACCGAACAATGACATAGATTTGGAATCAGGATGAGTGTATAGCAAACCCCAGCCGTATAAAAGATGAAATCTTGAGTAAACTAAATTATTTTTTTCGATTAAATTCGATGAAAGGAAATCGTGATGGAATTAAATATGTTACATTTATAGTGGACATTTTGCTAGATACGGGATCACATCTGTGCCATTCATTTGATATCCCCATCACTATATTTCTCAATATAAATACATTCACAGATTCACAAATATTGACACAAGTTGTCTTTCAATACCAGAGACGCAGTGATAATTTCGCGTCTGATGTTTATGGAACAGCACATGCCCTAGGTTAGTCGAAGCCCTGATAGTTATAATTACAAACATTCATCTTTTTTCGCTTATAGTACATTTACTAGAAATCAAATGTTTACGCTGGTAACATATCAAATATTACAGCAGACATACGCAAATATAGCACACCGGCTTAAACTTTGACAATATGTCGACACATACAATTGAACGTCTACGCGAAGTGAATGTGCAAATTCCTTTTTGTTATACATTCATAAGAAATGTTGAATTTGAATGGAACAATACAGTTTCTGGAAACATGGTGTGAAATGGTTTTCGATCGACTGTAATTGTGGAGCAATTATCACCTAAGTAAGACACTGTTTGATACAGCAACCCGACACATTAAACATTTACCTTGCGTCTTGCTCGGTAGAAGCATAAATTAAAACATAGACTTGATGGCCTTTCATTCAATTAGTGAAGTGGGCTACATTCGGTGTGTTCATTAATTAAACACCTTACGTCTTTGTGTGACTTCTACCGTTATCCTAGTGCTGCACAATGATATACATACACACCATGAGAGTGACAAAACCATGTCAATAAAACCGATCGACACCCTCGGGACTAGCCGGGCAATTAATGAAGATGTGCTCTACAACATCAAGTATCTTGTCTTTAAATCACAATGGTACACATCGACGGCGATAACAATAGCAACACAAGCGCAAATAAAACACTCCTATGTCGACATGCATCTATTGTTGACATAAGAATGTTTAGCAATGTAACGGGATAAGAAATACGGATGATCCCTAGTTTCATGTCATGCATAATAAATGACATTCTATCAAAGTATGGAGCACATGCACTCAGCGAATGATTTCACTCCGCTGGTTTATAACCGTTTATAGATCTTAAGTCTTTTTCTATGGACGCGGATGGACAAGTCATGGCTCCCAATGCATTGCGCTTCATCAAAATTTTATCTTAATCTCACTTTTCTACGCAAATTCTTATTGCCACAGAAAATCAGACGAACAATGGACAAATGTACGGCAAATACTTTATTCTCTCAATCGCTTCACGAAGCTTGATTTCTCTCTCCCATGACACCAATATACAGAAATCAAGTGAATTTTTAACTAGGTGAACACGGTCTAGTTTTATATGAGAGTAAACTAGATATAGAAGCCTTTTAGAAATACAAAGAATGAGATGTTCGGGTCTTACTGCCATACTGGTGACTTGAGACAAATGGCTTTTGGTCTGGGATCAATAGCAATGTACTGATTGCTCTGCTTCCATTCACCGTAATCTTGATGTCATTGATCACTTTGTAGAAAGGATATATCGATGTTTTATTATGTACAGCTCTACACAAGAGTGTCATTATCAATATTTACACAGAGGAGACAGAGTGACAGGTCAATTGTTAGTGTTGCAATAATGTTTATAAAATAATTAAGTATCAATCAATTAAATATTCGTTAATACACCACCGCCTACGGGATTTTCAATGTGTGGTTGTCGTATTAACGATGATACATAATATATCCAATACAATTAAATGACACAACATTTATATTTATTTTATTTATTGAATATATTTCCTATCCCCCACCCCTTGCTTGACTTTAGGTAAATGTATTTATAATTCTCATAATTCAAATTAATTTTTCAAAGGATACCCCTGACAATATCGGGAATAATTAAAGTTTAAAATAACACAGGATCCAGGGATGATAAATGTTGATGATAAATGCTGTCGAGTATACCTCAGTAAGTATACGTCAGCAAGTATATCGGCAATATTATATATATCCCGACTTGAGATTTGTGTCTGATATAGTGGTGGCCTACGTTTTGGCATGGGGCTTAGGAAATCAACACGTGAACCCACGGCGGAGGGTATTTATGTTATCAACACGAAGCCCAGCTGTATACGGGTTTTTTCTTACCACCGTGACAACATATGGCATGGTGTCATTCACAGAACTACACAAATCAGCCGGAATTACATACTCGATTCCAACACACTTTCCTTAATCACAAAACCTTTGGGTAAAAGCAACATGCCACCCTTTCACATTTAATTCACGAATATATATTTTCAATAATTATTTTCTCTCGCTGAGCAAGTTCCGGTGCTTAATGAATTATTCGTGATACTATACACACGTCACCTATTATTAATTAATAATGAGATTTTGTTTGGCAGTGTGTTGAATTCAGGTATCAATGTAAACAATTTATTAGATTACTGGTGATTATACCATTATCATCTATATGCGATCCACGTGCCCTTTCACGCTGGGTTCCATAATTATGTAATGATAATAAATAATAAAACCTAATTATAAAATGATTACATGAGATAACATTCGTCCAATTCAAACTGTAAATACATTTAACATTATTTTCTCAATGTATTTAAGCTGCAGCTAAATGTTAATACGCCAGTAATAATTAATAAGCCATGTCTAATATCTATTATTTGATGTGGTATCGATATTTTAAACGTATACTAGCATATAAAAACAAGAATATCACATTTAATTACTGTAGTAAGAACATTGCCTTTATTGGTAGATATAAATGAGATAAGAACAAAATACAATTTATTGTTTAAAGTGGTATTTATAATGAGAGTTAATATTATAAAAGATTGATAACATTTTCATCTAGGTTTGGTTTGTAGTTTCATCACGAAATATATATTTATACTATTGATAACTCATTCTCAATAATTTAGAGCACAATATTCTTTGGGATGCTCTCATAATAGACATCTATAATTGTTTAAATCTGGAAATGACAGTCAATGCATAAATCCATTGTCGACAATGGAGTATCAATGTATATAAAATTAACTATAAAACACCGTGAAGATGCTTAATTATGGATACTTTTATATTAAAATAATAGTTTAGAATTGATATAAATTTGATCCGTACCGAACTGACCTGTTTAAACTGCTCCTCGAACGTCCAGTGGTGGGTTCTTCCTTCCCCCACCTCGGGTGGGCTGTGCATCCCTCCCACGGAGGGTGGCTGGGTGTTTCTTGGGAATCTGTCGGGTGAGGTTTGGGCACTGAAGGGGCTGTGGTTCTGACTGTGTAGGGAGTGAGTGTCCAGCTTCAAATCCCTGGGGGACGAGGCATGAGCCGGGTGGGGGTGGTGTAAACTATGACCAGGGTGGGGATGTCCCATACGGAAATCATCCGTCACGACGTGTTTATTTCGAATGTCTTGTTCCCTCTGTCTCATGCGTTCCTGTGCCAAACGAAGTTCTTTTTCACGTGCTCTCAATTCTTCTTGGTGTCTGGACAACGCTTCTTCATGAGCCTTCAGTTCACGTTCAATTTCTTCCCGTTCCTCTCTTTCTTGCAATTTCAATTTTTCATATAAGTGCCTGTCTGCAGGGTCGAGTTTATCTGCAGTCAACTCGGTATCTTCACCGTTCTCACTAAAGTTGTCAGAGTCTGCATCATTTACCGTTGTTTGCAGGTCCTCAGTAGACTGAAATACGAGAAATAAAATTTTAAACAAATCATATTTACATAAATAAAAAAATAATAAACTGAAATTTGGCATTTTACTCAAATTAAAATTAAGATAATTCATTTAAAAGCAACACGTACTGTGAGTAGATGTCAATGGGTATAAAAAAAACAACAACGTGATAATACTAAATCATTAAATTAGTGAAACATGTTGCTTTTCTTTAACATAAATAATAATAATAACAAAATAAGTGAGAACATTCATGAACGTACAATTAATTAATTGTTTCAAGAAAACAATTTAAAATCCACTTTTTGGGGGGTCAATTTCATTTAGTCATGAAATATATCTAAAGTTTAAATAAAATAAAAAGTTGAATTAAAAATAAATATATATAAGATTAGAGTACACAACAGAAACATAAATAAATAAAAAAGTTTAATTAAAGCAATATAACAATATCAAAACGCAATATTCCTATGCAAACTGTAGCAGACGAATTATTTTGACAGCGGTCTAAGAAAGCGTTGTAACTTACCATGTTTTCTTCAATGTTGTTCTCTGTCTGTGACATAACTGTTTGTGTCTGTTTTCTAACAGACGCTTTCTTACACGGCCACGAGCGTCCCTTCACACACTACTCGCTTGAGGTGCTTGGGGCAATTTTGGTAGCGCACTTTATCAAATAATCCTAACCCCGGATAAGCGAATTAATTTATGCAGATGTTTTGGGTCACGTGGTCACGTGGATCCCTCGACAAATGCCGATCGTGGAGCGATGAATCCCGATTATAATCTCTAACCAGTAACATCAATCTGCATCATTATAATTTCAAACTAATGTGCGGGAGTTATTGTAAGCATAATATCAGTCCATTCGTTATATATAAATCTAGTATTATACTACGCTGATGAGATGTAACTTGTTAGTGATGTATCTCCTCAAAATGGATGAAAACATTGCACAGCACTCTGCTTTGAGAGTATTTAAAATGGCGACCTCCTTTAAGAAAACTACAATCGAAGCTTATCCCCGTTTAACTGAAAAAGAGACCTCTGATAATGTATATTGGAAGCGATTAGAGGTATCTAAGTATTGCATATACTTCAAAGATGTTATATATCTTCACACCATAATATTTAAGTTCCTGTATTTACTATAAACACGATTTGTTTCTGAATTGCCATGTCCACGTGGGTTTGTTTACATCGGTAATCGGCAAGGTGTCACGCCAAGGATTGGATCACAGAGCTGCAAATCATGTTAACCTTTAAGGCAAATGCCAGCATATCACCTTTCTGGAACAAAAGGTGACACTGGTGATTCTCCGAATGTAAACATATCGATCAACAACGCAGGTGCTGTGCATACACGTCCCAGTCTCGATGTAGGTTATCAGAGTCTGCAATAAAATCACTGCTAAATTAAATCAGATTTATTGTCATTGTGCGTTGAATGTCAGACATGGTAGCATGTGTTTAAGACATGCATAGTGACAACACCTGCACTATCTTTCAAGTAAACTATAGTGCCTGTAAATATCTGAGAAAACCATAATAATATCTCTGCACAATAATATATTGTAAATTACATTTATAAACAACAATATTGAGTTTATGAAAAGTAACACAGCAAAGGTGGAGATCACGGATCACTTCACTGCTAAATTTTTGCCAACTGTCGCTTGAAAAATGTAGCACAGACATGTTTGACCTTGTTTATGATCAGGTTATGGTCAGGTTTGATTTACATTGAATTAATGTTACACGTTGCGGCGAGAATATTTCACTAATAGTAGTGATGGGAATCGGTTGGGATTTCATAATCGATTATCGGTTACTATCGGATGGACTAAACCGATCAATCATCGGTTGCATAATCGGTTAGGTCTAACATAGATCTACATAGAATTAAAGTAAATACATAATTGT
>JAUTBZ010184649.1:0-22657 GCA_032361785.1 Lepetodrilus galriftensis | reverse complement strand
GCGATCATGGTTTGACCCATCGATCTTCCGCACTCCGGGCGGGCGCTCAAAGCTTTACACCACGGAGTCGGTATGTCGGTTTGCCACGATATAAATACACACCTTATTATGTGGGTTGGTCATGAATTCCAGTAAGTAACTGATCCTTGTCATTCCCACATTCCCTGAATATTTCCCATATCCTTCCACGTGAGATATCCTACCCAGAATTAAGCACTCCCATATATCTTGTCTCCCCATTATGGATATCAAACATTCAGCGCTTCCTCAGGGTAGAGACTATCACAGCTCAATTCGGCGTTATCAGATTGATTAATGCTTGCTAATCAAGAGTAATTAATTATGGATCGTTCTCGGTGTATATATACCACACTTAATGCAATGGTTTTGACCGCGTGGCATGGATCCTGCGCTCGCGTGAAGACGGGTGGTCGGTCAATAGGAGAGGGAGCCACGGTCGCATGACGTCACGATTATGACGTCCGTGAACTAGCGTGAACTCACGCGAACCATGTAGTACTCCTGGTTAAGTGTAATAAACATGTAAGAGCACTGCAACGCCCCCTAGAGGCTATCCAGTACTGTTTTGTTTGTGCGGAGGTGCGCGCATGAGTGAGTAGGTCGTTTGGAACGTATTCCTACACCTACGTTCCAGATTGGGGAATAGTCTAATTAAAGTTATTATATTATAGAAATGGAAATTTGTGTAAATAATGTACTTTTATAAGTAGGTCAGGTTTTATTTCAACGTATAATTTAACGTTATACTACACTCGGTTCTATATAGCTAACTTATTTAGTTAATGATAGACCACGAACATGCTAATGTTTAATTTTGACATCGCTGTGCGTGAGAACAAACGATTATCATGTAACATTTGAAAGATCTTATTAACTAAAAGTACATAGTAACTGCAGTATCACACTCACATGGGTACATTTCAGAATCACGTTACCGTATTTTAAATGTGGGTTGTATGTTGCTTTACTTTGAGTAAACGGTAATTGTCATGCATACGTTCAAGTAACATGACATGTAGACATCCGGTATTGTTAGTGCTCTGTCTAGACGTACACTTGATGTGCTAACATCTTGTACAGTATGAACTTTCTATCGCATGAACTACAGGCGCTTGGTATCCGCTTAATGAAAGCGTCCTACCGGTAGTCCGCACGAATATAGAGGTCTACGTCACTTCCTGTTATAGTAAAAGCATGGCGTACGCCCTCATTTAAATCCGGTACTACAGTACGACCCTTTCGGGAAGCGCATGCCTGTATACTGCATACCGGCGTGAATTACTGATGTATCTATAAAATAAATCTAGTTAATGCGTCATGATATATTAATAGGAATGTTTTTTAATGTTTTTGTTCTAATAAATTTGTTTTAACCATGTTTTCGTGTACATGTATGCTTGTTGTTGACGCAGGCTTATTCCCAGAACAGATACAAAAGTATAGCTACGGGCACATAATTCCTTAGGGACATTGTTCTGTTACATATATCAATAACATAATTATTCTTAGCTGCAGTAACAGAGTGGGAAAACAAGCCTGGTTTTGTCCGAACTCAAATATCCCGTACCTATAGATGGTCTACTATCCTAGCTTCATTCTCTTCACCAAGCCTCGTCCCCGGGTCATTTAAATAACTGTGAGGGGGCTGCTCTTCCCCATGTGACGTCTCTAAACTAGTCTTTCCCTAAACAAGCGCAGCCAATTGGAGAAGCTCGAGGAGGAGGCGGTGGAGGAAGAGGAAGAAGAATAGGGCACTGACCAGCTCCTGACTGTCAATGTACATGACTATATACTATACCATGTCCCTGACCTACATCAGAGAAGGTTTATCAAAGCGATATGAAGTAATCTCAAATATAATCATACTTATTCATTTCGATCTGCAATTGCTGGTTGTTTTGTGGGATCTTTTTTTTTTACATCATTTGGTTTACACAGGAAATTGCGAAATTCCCTTTTTATTGGCACAGTAGGCGTTTCAAGCCCCAGTGGGTAGGCACACGGAGACACAGCAATTGAATTAACTCATCATGCTCGGGCCTGATGTAAACTAGCATTATCAATAGTAGCCCTGTCTCATAGAGTCCTGCACCTATGTATGCTTGATTAGCAGATACAGAGTACCACGGTGCTTCATCTCGTTGTCCTGTGTTTTTAATTAACTGTGGTAGACCACTTCTGTATGTGCTGGTCCTCTAAGCCACCTCGTCGTCTGAACAGTTTGGTATATTGGATACTATACATAGGGATCTCCTGTACGGTATGGTAACCCTTAACGTGGGGTTAAATCTTTGTAAATCTTCGGATTTCATGTCTGGTGGAAATAACGAATCTCTCTCGCTCTCTCTCTCTCTCTCTCTCTCTCTCTCTCTTTGCAATGGGTTAGCGGCCACTAATTAAGGTTATTGTATATTCTGATACAACTATCGTTCTATGATTTTTTTCTCCATATTTTGTTTTAGAAATATCTTTATTTCCAAATTTGTTACTCTTACCAATCGCCTTGTATTGAGCTCGCTGCGAACTAGACCGGTCGTATCCTAGTAGATACGATGGTTTCAATGAAGCAAACCAATGGGTTTAAAGTTCTCCTATAGTGGAATTTGTCAATACATAAAAGGAAAACATTCTCTGAATTTATGTGTATACATTTAGTGTCATTATGATTGCCCCCTTTGCACGCCATCATAACATCCAATAACATGAAAATGGGTCATATTTTAGATATATTAAACCTATCTCTGATATTGGAAATATCACTGTCAGTTTGGGATATCACTTCAATTCATCAAGTAATAAAGTCCAATTGGCCCACATTATCTAGATCAATCAAGTAATCAAGTGCGATTGGTCTGCATTACAACTCGGAGTATTGCTTAGATCGCTACCATAATTGCCAGATATGACCGAAATGAAATGTTCTTATCAAAGGAATATCATATTCAAATCGTATAAATACCAGTATTTGTAAAATGTCACAAATTGGAGTGACCAACAAACACACTTTCCTAACGGGCACTCTTTAAATGGTCTTGCTTTGAGAAGAAAAAGTATATCACTATTATGGATCGTGTCTTTGGAAAAGTGGTATTATATTACATTTCTTCTAAAAGGCAGATAATTACTGCTGTCTGCGGCATCCATTGTTAACACGCAGGAGGGGAACTGTTATGGTGCTAGCTCACTTGCTTTTTATCTAAAGTTGATGGTCATTCTTGGATCAATAGCCATAAGACGTGTCTATATACATGCACACCTATCAATTGATAATTAATATCGTTGTATTCTTAACACATAACAAATGTATCCCATTGTCAGATTGCCTTGTACCCTTATTCCAAGCATTACATATGAAGCTATTCTCTTTCCATTGTATAAAAGTTCATTGTTCCGTTCTTTCAAACATGTTTTTTCTATTGCTAAAGGTTCTTGTACCGTTCTTACAAGCATTACATATAAAGCAGTGTTCGTTTCTGTGTCAGAATTCATTATGCATTGCTGTCAAACATTACATATGAAGCTGTATTCTTTCTATTGTTAAAGGTTCTCGTACCATTCTTCAAATCATTACATAAGGATACATGGTCTTGCTTTGTTTACAAGCCTTGATTCGAAACATTACATATGAAACGGTGTTCTCTCCATTGTCAAAGCTTCGTGTACCGTTCTTCCAGCAATGTTCTTTCCATTGTTAAAATGGGTTCTTGTACCGTTCTTCCAGCAATGTTCTTTCCATTGATAAAATAGGTTCTTGTACCGTTCTTTCAAGCATTACACAAGGATCCACGTTCTTTCCAGAAGACGCATTATTTCCATTATCAAAAGGCTTTCCCTCCATTGTTAATAGGTTCTTGTACCGTTCTTCCAGCAATGTTCTTTCCATTGTTAAAATGGGTTCTTGTACCGTTCTTCAAGCATTACATAAGAATCCATGTTCTTTCCAGAAGACGCATTATTTCCATTGTCAAAAGGCTTTCTCTCCATTGTTAATGGGTTCTTGTACCGTTCTTCCAAGCATTACATGAGGATCCATGTTCTTTCCAGAAGACGCATTCTTTCCATTGTCAAAAGGCTTTCTCTCCATTGTTACTTGTACCGTTCTTCCAGCAATGTTCTTTCCATTGTTAAAATGGCTTATTGTACCGTTCTTCCAAGCAGCATTACATACGGATCCATGTCCTTCCAGAAGACGCATTCTTTCCATTGCCAACGGTTCTTGAAGCCTTCTTAACCCAGCATTTGATAGTAATCAGCCATGTGAGAATTGTTCGCGAAGACGATGGCAGTGTTTGTAGTTCAGTGTCTGGGTGAGTCTACATAGAAGTGTGGCATCGTTCGCCTGATTGCATCCGTGGCAGGTCATCCGTGTCCATCACAGAACAACCACACAGTTTATATTACCAATGAAGAGTATATCGTTAACGATGGCGTTACTTAGATATGCATGGATGTACAAAGAGTCGATATACCTTGAAGATATCAAGTGAACGGTGTATGTGGCAATACAAAAGCACATAACAATGTATCCTTATCATAGAACCCATCCACTAATTCAGATATCTAGTGTATTATACTCAGTGTTGAGTTTGCAATTTAAAATGAAATATTTAAGTGCATTTGGCAATTACGAGCCAATATGTTTTTGTTGTTTTAATGATAGCTTGATACTTTATGTATGGTAATTACTGAATAATTTAGTGTGTATTTCATATATTAATAAGACATGCACACCAGAATG
Organism: Lepetodrilus galriftensis; assembly: GCA_032361785.1. NCBI lineage: Eukaryota > Metazoa > Mollusca > Gastropoda > Lepetellida > Lepetodrilidae > Lepetodrilus > Lepetodrilus galriftensis. The sequence goes on along the minus strand of JAUTBZ010184649.1, from coordinate 17,898 downwards.
TAAAGGCGTTGTTGATAGTATTGTTCTGTTGTCTATCTGGGAGACACAGAACGTCCTTGGGATGTTTCCTTTGAGGAAAGGCTGGTTAGTGTTAACTTGTATGTTGGTTTCGTAACTAAAGACAAGCGAGCAGCAAACACCACCTTCATTTTCCCCCGGCATATACCCGCACACTACATCATATATCATTGCAAAGCTTAGAATCTCCTCGTTAGTTAAGACTATGATGTTAGTACTTGTCAAGCCAGTTATCTACTAACGTCTTGCACTATAAAGGTATTGTCTGTTTACCAAAAGGTCACTTGTTCCATGGGATCCAAGATATTCTGATAGTTACTGATGGTAGGGTGGAACAGTCATTGCAAGTTATCTTTTAACGTCTTGCACCATAAAGGTATTGTTTGTTTCCCAAAGGTTCACTTGTTCCGAGATATTCTGATTGTTACTGATGGTGTGGGTGGAACAGTCATTGCAAGTTTGTTCTTGTGTAAGTTGCAGGGCTTACGGGAATATGGACCTTTGATAGCATTAACATCACCACCGTCATTGACTTAAAGCATCATTTCGCATCATTTCGACCCATAATCTGGAATAGAAGTCACAATATATACAGTGACAACGCTGTACGAAGAGTTTATTTATACCCTGAAGGTATTGAAAGGCATTGATCAATGTACCAAACATTTAAAATTAAAATGTGCATGTAGTCATTACAAACCCAAACATTTAAGATTAATAAATCACATTTAATCAATCCGATACTACATAATTCCAATAGTTATTACATTCGAAACTCATCTCAACAGTAGCCTCCCTCATTCATCCAAAAGACTTACAATTTCTCACTGTCGACACAAATAGAACCATGCTGTGACATTACCTAAAATAATTGTTGTCCAAGGCAATGCATTCTAAATTGAGACTCTACGTATACACTGTGCACAGTCAATGCGTTGCCCATAAATTCCCCACTATATACTTGGCACTTCTAGTGTCTGATATATGCATGCAGTCCTTGACGTACTCCCCTCTCTAATGGATAAAGTGCTGGGCTGTCTCGTATCTGACCAGGGTCTCGAGGCGTTCCTCGAATCCTGGCGGTGTTCTAGAGTGATATTGTCAAGTTTACTAGGTATCCTCGTGTCAGTGATGTATGGGCAATACAGAGACCACTCTAATCTAATCTTGCACATCTAGCTACAGAATCATGAGACTTCTCCCTTACTAAGCAACGTGAGTCTAAGGTAACGTTAGCTCCAACGTTAGCTCCAACGTTAGCTCCAACGTTAGCCATAGTTATAGTCCTTGTCCAAGACGTTTCGTGGCAATTTCTCCGATCTTTAATGATTATTTTTACATTTTTTGAAAATCGAAAATATTAACACGAAACGTCTTTGACAAGAACTACCATACGGTAACGTTAGCTCCATCTTTAGCCGTACTTCTAGTCCTTGTCAAAGACGTTTCGTGGCAATTGTTTCGATTTTCCTTTATGATTTTGACATTTATTTGAAAATCGAAATAAATGACACGACACATCTTTGACAAGACCTACCATAGTTCCACCCTTAATCACTATCAACGTCGACCGGCGTCCTTCAATAACGACATTATGTGTCATCATCCCCCGAACGGACTTGTAATGAAATACTACTACAAATAGTGTAACAATAACGCTATACTACACCACTGTAGAGGTTCGAGATTGGGTTACCTTAGATGGTACGCCTTTTGGTAGGAGGGCATGGGAACGTTGGTACGGGAGGCATGGGGACGTTGGTACGGGAGTGCATGGGAACGGCTCTCTTCAGACGTGTCCCTTGATGTCTCTAAAAGTGTCTCTCACTGTCTCTTCTTCTTTCGTCAGCCCATGCGATACCGTAAAATAACGTGTCTTTCAATGTCTATTTCTCTTGCATCAGTTCAGGCGATACCATTTTCTATGCATTTTCTAAGGTTATATTATTTTTCAAATTGCGAATATTTAATTGATATCAATTACGATTAAGGTTTGCAATAGAATTGGGTGTATACAAATGCAGAATTTAATGTTAATGCCTAGAAACGGAAGATACTGGTTTTCAAATGTTTGATAATCAATTACGATAACTGTATAGGGTAGAATTGGTTTTACGTAGACGCAGAATTAAAAGGACAGAGAGACGAAAACCAAGCAGGATTCAACGTTGATGTCTCTCAGCCATGATGTGATGCCAGTTTAGCCTATCTCGTTGATAAATGCAATAAAGATACGAATGCTAAGATGCAGTATCCTAATACCGAATGTGTGTTTGAAGTCAACATTAAGAACTGTTGAACCTAATAATCAATTGCAATTCAAACCCGAAATCACTGGCTAAAACCGATTCAGAAATTGCATGATTCTTCAGATTATATAATTTCTTGTTGGAGAGGGAAATCGATATGGGAACTACAAGGATATACTTCTCTTATTCATAGCGGTATGCAGATATCCTACTCCAGTCATGTTAATGAGTCTCTCTGTCTCTCTGTCTCGCTCTCTTCTATCATGTTTACCTTGTACAGCAAACGTTGCTAATTGTATTTGTAAAGATGGCCGAACAAGATACTGACTTCCGATTGACCAGGGTGAATAAAGGGAGATAATTAGCTCATTATTGTCCACCGCTATCGGTAAACAGAGGAACAAGCTGAGCACCTGATTTGAGATCGTCGTGGTTCTTTATCGACTGGGTAACTAATAGCCCATGAGTTCGCTGTGGTCCAGACTCCTGGTCCAGCCAGCATCAGCCTCAACCATTCTGCCACGCACAGACCGCCATCGATGAGTCCTAATGCTAAGTCTCCCGCAGTCAATTAACATGTGTTTCAACTGACGAGTGACGACAGAATAATGCGGCTAAGTAGCCAGCACAGGGATATATAATCGTACGGGAGAATGCGCACTTGTGTTCTTCGCATCAATCAGCGAGACCTCTACGACAGGAATATAATTATAAAGGTGGATGCATCATGGAGAGAAAAAATACCTTCTCTCCATCTGTTGATGATCGTCAAGTCCAAGAGGAGAGGTTTAACGTGAATGTCTTCAGTGTTCCTTGTATAATGTGCTAGCTGAAGCTGATCTGATTTCCTGATAATTGAAAACGTGTCTCCTATATTGAAAGGTTACGTAAAAGAATGACTTAGAAAAACATAAAAATCAAACCTGTTGAAGTATTGGTCAAATTTCTTTGTTGAATATATAAGTGTTAGCTGCTTTTCGCGTGATGGTCTAATGGAAATCCATATTGCTGTCTATGTCGAATGTTGAAAGACGGACAGATTCTGTAAGGAAATTACTTGACAGATATATAGAAACACTTTCTTCAAATTGCCTAATTTTAACAGCAATGTATGAGATAAATGGGCATGCTATTGATGATATAATTATTCAATACCCCTAATATCGAAAGTAATTCTTCAAATAGTAGCTACTTGTTGCATATTTACGTACATTGGCATTGTGACTGATAGTATTAATAAGTAGAAGACATTGGTCACCATCGTTCGCGAAGGACAAACATGAATCATTGTTTACTGTAAACCACATGATATCCACTTTAATACTATTCGTTGTATTGAAAACAGTTTCATTAATAAATTATGTTCTAAGTTTGACAAATATAGAGTATAAATCCATTGGTTCTAGTATCTATCATTGTTCTGGCCAGAGAACAGAACTCAATTTGATCGTCATGAGTTAACGTGAATACTTTGTATGCTAGACTGAAACATGCTGGACAATGCAATCTGCATATGTTGTGCTATTTCAGTATATCGTCAACACTGACCCAGTGACCATAAGAATGAACAATAATCTCGGAAACGTTACGTTACTTTTACATTTAATTGTATATAATACAATATTAGTATCTGTTATTCCTTAAAGATTCTTCAGATTTTACTTTATTATTAAATTCGAACTATATAAAGCAAGTCAGTCATTTTAAACATTACCACGGCTTAGCTGTATAAAACAATCTTAATATAAAACTATACTTATAGTAATTGGCACTCAACCATCCCATGACAAACCGCGATGGTTATGGTTCATAATTTGTTAATATACTATTGCATTATACTAACAAATTATGAACCATAACTACCGCGATATGTCATTTTGGTGTAAATTAAAATACAAATTAAACCAAGACGCCAATACGAAAGTTAATGGGAAGAGTATGTGCATTGTTTGACCCGTAGTTCATACAGTTCTAGTTATTCGAAAGCTTGTCATTATATTGACAGAGGGTTATTCTTGCCTGAAACCTTTGGCGGTAACTGCATGCTTAATACACGCGCCAGGGGCAGGATTTAAAGGAGAGAAATACGTCTTCATCCTTCGCCCTCTTTGGGGTGTCTTCATCTTTCAGACTTTGCTGTGATCATCCGTCTGCCTATATGTTGGGATCTTCACCCTTTAACCTAAGTTCTGTGTCTTCATTTTCAGCCAATGTGCTGTGTCTTCATCTTTCATCCTAGTTGGTGTGTCTTCACCCTTCAATCTATTTTCCGCAACTTCACCCTTAAGCCCCTTTGCTATGTCTTCATCCTTCAACATGTATGTTGTGTATTCATCCTCCAGCATCATTGCTGTCTTCATCCTGCAGCCTATTTGTTGTCCCTTCATCCTTCAGCCTATATGCCGCACATTCATCATTCAGCCTGGTTGTTGTGTCTTCACCCTTCGTCCTCTTTGCTATGTCTATCTGTCAGCGCCTGATTGTTGTGTCTTCACCCTTTGTCCTATTTGCTATGTCTATCTGTCAGCGCCTGATTGTTGTGTCTTCACCCTTCTTCCTCTTTGCTATGTCTATCTTTCAGCCTGGTTGTTGTGTCTTCACCCTTCGTCCTCTTTGTTGTGTCTATCTTTCAGCCTTGTTGTTGCGTCTTCATCCTTCAGCTTCGTTGTGTCTTCGTACCGCCCTGTTTGCCATGTGTCTTCGTCCTTCGCCCTCCCTGCACTGCAGAATGCGACGGCCATGTCTGTTCAGCACCTCGAGGTTAGTGGCACTTCATTGAGCGAGAGACAGATTGGACTCCAATTATTTCCAACAGCTCTTTGCCAGGTCACTGCGGCGATAATCTCTTTGGTCACTTAGCAGAGCTTGTATTTTTAATGCCCTTCTTGGGTAGGGGAAGGTTGGGACATGCGAGCTTTAAAGAGTTCCTGCTACTGTTGTTCACTGAGAGTTCAATGAGGGATATATAATGCATGGCCTGATTGGTAGCGCCAGTGCAAGTACGGATGAAAGGTCAAGCCAAAGAAATTCCTGTAAGAACAGTTCAAGTTTTATTGCAGTATTTCTCCCCAAGGGTTCTATTATTTGAATACATGTTGCCGTAATTTACATTTTCTTGTTACTGAGTGATCTTCGCATGCAATCATATTTTGTATAGAGAGCTGGTTATATTCTAATTCTTGCGGTTTTGACAAGACTGTTACGTTCTATTTGTTGATGTTCTTTGAATCATTATACATCCTGAGTTGGACATTTTGTATGAAAGATGTACATATACATGTTTTTAATCACTAACACTAGGTCAGTTCTCTGGGGTTTTTTAAAATAAGGATATTAAATAAAATATATTTTAAAATAAAATACATTTTGGTCAACTATAAAACTAATCTTTATCAGTAATAATTATTCCTTGAACCTAATGGAACCAATCACGGGTGTCAAATATAGCAGACGTCAAGACGGTTAAAAATGCTCACATAAGCCTTTAATTAAATTACAGTTGCTTTTGAATTAAATCAGTAATTATTGTTTACTTCCGTTTTCAATATGTCATTTGGAGATATGATGGTAACTATGATTTTCGGAAATAATGCACATTGTCATTTTACAAACAAATTAAATGACATCCACATTTGTATTTAAAATATTAATACCATTGCCATCTAACTGTTCTACAGTACCATGTCTAGTAGCGTATTCAGAAGTGGATCAGAGAATGGCAATACATCGTTGATGGTTGGTAGAACACGTTGCATGCTAAATGTAATGACCCTTCTGTACACTAAGCACAGGGATGAACATAGGACTGAGATAATCTTGTTCAGGCGCTGGCCAGAGTGTTCTGTGATTACCTCCCTTTAAATGATTCCATCGCCCAATCCCATCAAATTCTGTAATGTCCGCCATTGCAGCAGACAGTTAGGTACATGTATCAATAATGGATTGACACTCCGCTCCCTTCAAAGGAAATTATTCATGTTTGGAGGGGTCTTCATTTAAGTGAATCGGGTTACCTTGTTTCCCTTTCTTTCGCTCTTTTAATGTTTTTACCTACCTGGAATGGGTAATGCCGTTGGGATTCGCTGGGAGTGATTAGATAATATGGCCTTGGTGTAGGTGTTAATGGTCTGGAATAGGAGATCTTACCGTAACAGGTGGATGCATTATACACGTGGGTGTTCCATTGTCAGTCTTGTCAATTCATGCTCTTAATTGATGACATTCACCCGACGTATTTTCACACTTATTCATTGATCTATATATATTACGTATTCTGAATTACTGAAATCACATAAATAAAATAACATGAGATAAGATTGTATTACCCCATGTGGGAATGTTATGTATATTAGAGAAATAAGTTAAGAAAAGTGGGTGTATATATAATATATGAAAGACAATATTTCAGTTATATAATGTGCATGAGAATGTTTGTCCATGATGCTAAGAGTATTCGACAAAATGAACTCGAGATGCGAGAGAAATACTATAATTGTGATCCTATTTGACAGAAATTGAAGATGATGTCTCTCGTGGGACTCCATAATTACTGCTACGTATCCTGTGGTACAACAAAAGGAAATTTATAAATTTTATATAGGGTATCCGAACCATATCATCTTTGTCCATTGGCCTTTCTTGAGAGAGAGAGGGGGCAGAGAGAGGGAGAGAAAGAGAGAGTGATAAAGACGGCCAGAGAGATAATAGAGAGAAGAGAGAGAGGGAGAGAGAGAGCGAGAGATTGAGAGAGAGATAGAGAGAGAGAGATCAGAGACAGAGAGAGAGAGTGAGAGAGAGATAGATAGAGCGAGAAAGAGCCAGAGAGAGAGAGAGCGAGAGAGACATCTGTTTTATGTTTATGTTCCTACTCGAGACCTGGAAAATTCCAATTCAAATATCACATGTCTTCGGGTGATTTAGAATTATTCCAGACCCGGAACATTTCCGTGAGAGTGTAAGAGGTGTACAATACCTTCATACTCGGATCTTCATTATTCTCAAAGAATTTGCATAAATCTATACGTCTAGCCTCGTTTATTGAGAACTCCGTGGCTACTAAAAAATACTTCTATCGCATGGAGAACTGCCATTGCTCAGGAAAGACGATTGGAATTATTGACCAAGACTTCCTACATCATGGGCTTGTATGCAATGCGTAAAGAACAGGAGATTGTATGGCCTCAATGAGCATTTCCACGGCTCCTGATGCAGGTTGCTGGGCAATTGTACCTCGACCTATTGGTGCCTGCTCTCTGGTGATTATGTATCTGCCTACTGATGTAATAGAACACAGACTCTAAGGTTTATGGCAGTGTGTGTACATTTCTGTTAGATGTTCAATGCTTCTCAGTCAGTTGAACAGCCATCAAATGCCAGACTGAAATTGATTTGTGGAGATGTTGCATGAAAACTTGTGTTGGAATTATTTAGAATAGTTTACAGTTGTTGTTTTTTGTAAAGAAAATGTGTGTGTATTTTAATCTACTGCATCGTATGTATAAATGCGATTCTAGGAGCGTGTATGGAAAATTAATAAGGTAATATGTTCTACGAATATGTTCTACAGTGTTTCAGTGGTATGTTTATTGTGGGACAAGAACCTGTAACTTCTAGTAGTAAACCAAGGGGAGGGAATTACTGCAGGGGTAATGAATGTATACAGACATTGTTCTCAGCATATGAATCAGTTATATCCACTGAATAGAATGGAATAGAATATAATGGAAAATGTAAGATAGATAATTAAGATAATAGGTTATTGCCCGGGTGACTAAGTGAATATGGAGTTTAACGTCGCTGCGGAATGGTCATAGTACAGTGGTTAGTGGTTAGTGCAGTAGATTACAAAACCATGGGTCCGAGTTCATATCCTTTGAATCTTTGAAAACAGATCCATTGGCAATTTCATTTGGTTGGTTTGTATAGTATCTGTAGACTCATCCTCGCACCCCAGGGGTACCTTTAATTACGTTCACACTTGAGTGTGGTACGCAGCGAGTCCTGAGCGTAATAAAGTATCCCTGGAGTGACAGGATGCTATAGACTACACTATCACACCTCGGTTCATGTGCACCAACCATGCCTTGTGGGCTTCACCATAACATGTTGTTATAGGTCCCACATCCCCTAATAAACAGAACGTCTCAAGGTCATGTAAATAATACAGGTAACCCGAAAAACACCAACTCCAGTTATAGTTGCTGTGCTGCATGAACCCACGAAAACAATAGCAAGTTGTCTTGATTCCTGCTCCTTTCTAGCTGTACTGTCTGTACTTTCTGTCCGACGCATGCGCAGTTACACTATCCGGTGTTGACCATTGGTAACTGCGCATGCATCGGACAGAAAGGCGCAGAAAGGAGCAGGCCCCTTGATTCCACGATGCATTGATTCAAAACATCTCTCTCTAGTGGGTTAGAATAAAATGGAGTTGTTTGATTGATTTTGAATAGTTAATGAATCGAGCACGTCAAAGTGGAAGCATTTAACCATTCATGGAAAGGATGAGTTCTATTGTGTTGCATCACTGCCTCGTCTCTTTAAGCCTGTTAAGTGTTTGCATGCTAAGAGTCATTGCACTGGGCATCAATTGCTTTCGGTGTATGTCCTTGGGGTTTACAGCTTCCAAAATTGGGGCTAAATGGCACTGTGAATGTTCAATTAAACATGCCAGCACCTAAATGCACGAAGAAAATTGGTTGAAGATTAAGGTTAGAATATCTGGATGGTGATTAAAGTTGTATGTTTACTGCCGTCGTCGTGAATTCAACGAATAAAGAGATAACTTTATGTTACATTGAATCCTTAGGTATGGCATCAACCATCATTGTAATTTGAGTGTGTTCGCATGTTTACATTAATCTTACATTTGTGGGGTTTACTTTTATTTTAAATGTGATGTTTAAATATGGCCACCAAATGACACTTCCTGATGTCATCAGGCCCAGAAATAAAGAAACTGTTTCAGTATGAGTTCATTCTTAACATCTCATATGTGGATTTGTGAACAAAACTTTGAATTGAGCATGAGTTCGTACTCAAGAACGTCTCGTAATTTCGGGGCTAGAGGTCTTTGAACTCATTGCCCCCCCAGTAGGACCACAACGCGGAGTGTTACTATGGCAACAGAATTGCAAGTTAAGATACTTATTCCAGCCTTTAATTCTATCTAAACTTTCCCAGACTCTTGCATCTATAAAAGTGGGAAGTATAATTTAAATAATTGATCAAAGTATTAGTTCTAGCATAGAAATTTCCCGGTAATTAGACTCGGTTCGAGAAAACAGCGGGACTCATGATTCTAACGGATCACAACAGTCAAAAGCCAAGGTTTGATTTTCCTCAACCCCCAACACCACTTTGAAATCTTCTGTGGCCGATGTCACAACTTGCCAGACGTCCTAAATGGAGCTTGCACCTTCCGCCTCACTTCTATGACTGCTCCAGTTACCAGTTTGTGTTAGGCCTACGAACGATAATCAAAAGGCTGTGCAAAAACAGTTTGCGGGGTGTCAAGCATAACAACATGTCAACAACTTTACAGACTTAATGCTACAGTGGTTCTAAATGGTGTCATGGAAATGGTGTCTTAAAAGGTCTGTTTTTATCACGATTTACAATTAGGTAACAGTCTAAATGGTGTTCAGGAAATGGTGCCGTTAAAAGTATATTTTTATCACGATTTATCATTAGGTAAAAGTCTAAATTTTTAATGGTGTCTTAAAAAGTTTGTTTTTATGGTTATTTACCATTAGGTATAAGTCTAAATGCTTAAAATGGTGTTTTGAGAATGTTGTCTTAAAATATCTGGGTTTTTTATGACGATTTACCATTAGGTGAATTTTCTTGGAAGAATAAAGCTGTGTATCTCTTCATGTTCTAGGAACTGGGGATATCTAATGTTAATTCTTATTTATATATTTCTTTTAGCATATTACATTATGAATTCTGCCTTGTAGTGCACCGTAGGTGAGGTGAATTAATAATTGTTTAATGCAGTTATATTTCACCTACGCGCGACGATTCTTGAGAAATCTTACTCTGTGAAGCTGGTACGAGCTGTTTCTAACTTATTTTAGTTGAATTGAGGTTTAGAGCCGCTTTCAAGATTGTCTCACATATCCCACGACTTGTCAGTTTAGGGCAGTAGGAAAACCGCAGCTAAAGAAGTATCAACTCTTTCTGAAATACTATTATAATGAAAAATACAGTCAACTCTTGCAGTCCTATTTTATTTTGTATTATTTTTGCTTTTTAAAAGTAGATTAACAGAAAATCCACATAGGACATCTTAAGAGATAAATAGATAAAAACAGAGAGTGAAGAATTATGCGTAGAAGTGCAACGAATAACAAGTAGAAATAAAACAAAAACGTGTTCTCATGAGACTTGTTTCAAGGAAGATTGCATTTCAAGCGCAAGGACAATTCTTGACAAAAACACAGGACAGAATTGTTATTATCCTGAAAAATCTTCAAACTGATGTGATAAAATCCATTGCACGTGATAACAAGATATTAAATACAATTAACTATCTGTAGTTAATAATAGTTAGTCTGTATGTCCCAGACCGTACATAACCCTCGAGTCCTCAGCACATGCATACTAAGTATGCGTGTGTTAATCATGCGTACGTTATATCGACGGGGCGCTGTAACTAGTGAGCTAGAATATTAATTTAAACATTGAATTATTCCATGTGTTGTAAAGTGTAACGGGGTATGAAATACATAGCGACTTTCCATACACTGGGATAGAATATTAATTTAAACATTGAATTATTCCACGAGTTTCAGAATTTATTGAAGTATGAGATTCCATGGGAGAATGCCGAGATGGACTAAATCTTTAACCAATGAATTAATTAAACCATTTGCTCAAGTGTCTATATTATTGAAATATGGTATAGCTATCTATGATTCATAAAATGCTGAAACAATACAGACACAATCATTATCGCTTTCTAAATCAAATCTATCGAAGGAAATATTTTTACAATTTATAGAATGAGAAATCTATTTTCGTAAACATTAAATGCATGTTAGAACTGTATATGAGCTATGATAAATTACAAGAATCTATTGCAGGAAATGTGTTTATATTACAAAATATAGAACAAGAAATCTGTGGACGTAAACATATATAATATGTTATATTATAACACATGAAATATAATTAATTACCATACAGAAACAATTATTATTATTATCATTTTCCATTTCAGTAAATCTCTTTACAAATATAGAACAAGAAATCTGTTGAAATAAACATATAACATAAAGCACGAATCATTGGGAACCATATACACGTACCATGAATTGGCCATTCAAAGCCTTTTATTAACTATGCATACACTGTGTTACAACACCGCACTGTAACACTGTTAGTACGTCTAGACGACACTCTGTAGACCAACGTTATAATGTGTACACCAGAAGCCCGAGATCATGCCATCTTCCACTGGACATAACACATACCCAGTCAGGTATCATAACATCCTGGCCTCACCGTTACACGACAGGATTTAAGATGCGAAAATACCGTAATTATTCTAATAATTCGAACAGGAGAAAATAATTAAATTTGTAGGTGGTTAAATTATTAGGAAAATAGAAACAAATGTAAACGATCAGTGTTCATATAATTAGGGACAATCAAATTAAAATACAAAATACGGTTGTAAATGAAATGGTAAATAAATGAAAGGTTCAATAAATAAAACAAAGTAAGACAAAATTTGTATTTGAAATTTGACGGTGTTCTAATAATTAGAAATTAGAATTTGAAAAAATAAAGTTAGTCATGTTCGTATTTTTAGAGTCAGAAATAAATTATTTTTGGAAATGAATTTAGGTGTTTGAACTATTAGAGGGTTCGAATTATTAGAAGAATTACGGTAGCTATACGGATCTATTACCGCCCAGACGTAGAGCGGGTTCCATCGCTCTGTTAAACCAGTGTGTGCAATCTGTCTAAGAGGCCAGCCAATCGGATAAGAGGAGCACAAACACAATTATAAAAGCATAACCAGCCTGTATCATGGGCATGCAATCAAGACAATCCAATTAAAGGGGGCAAGGTACGGAAGATGCAGAATCTTCAGATTAATTGAAACCCGTCGGAAAAGCCACGTGTAAACAAATACGGCTAGCCTAGAGGACATGCAGATTGTCGTGGAATAAATGCCTTGGTATCTCTGAAGCCGAATTGAGAAATTTCGGAGATCAGGCCCCGAGATTACGAAACTTTTCTGAGTACGAGTTCGTACTCAATCGTACTCGACTCAGAATTTTGTTCATAAAACGTCATGTGACGTCATAGTCTGAGTACGTTTTTGTGCTCAGAAAGTTTCGTAATCTCGGGGCCTGGTCATTGTACTTACGGTTCTCAACAAAGGACTTTGAACTGTGGCTGGACTGGATTGTTGTGTGACGATCCCGGAGTTCCCGAGCGATGTGATGTTGACGGGCGACAGAACGGTTCCTTGCAAGCCGTCCATTAACATTGCATTCTGGGACATGAGAACGCTGCTATTGTGCAATGCCTTCAAGTCCAGATGGTTGGAAAGTTTGGCCGTCTTTGCGGCACTGATTGTTCGACTTCTGTGAAGCGCGTTTTTATCGTCCGCCACTGCTACCACTTGCTGATTGGCTAGGTCGGCGAACTGCGCGCTGGCGATGTACTGACCGTTCAGCGACTCGATTCCGGTCAGCACTAGGTTGAAGTCTTTGATGTTGATGTTATTCTTGGGCACTTGATTCTGTTTGCTCGTGAGCGTTGCATTGAAGTGGCCGATGGTAGCGCCGCTGAGATTGGGAATGGTGATGGCGGTGAGTGGCGTTGACGGGGCGCTGAGAGCCGCCATTGTGCCGATGACGTTGGAGATGACGGGCGACTGGCTGACGGACGTGGACGACACAACCGCGTGCATGTGCACGTTGCCGCCGATGCCCGGCGTTGCACCTTGGCTGCTCCCGCTGCGTTTCCGCTTGGACGGGTTCGCCGCCTGCGCGACAGCTCCCGACGATGTTCCGGGGCTTCGAGAACCCGCGGAGTTGTCTCGCGGAGATTTCGAAGTCCGAATGGGGGTGGTGGGTTGCGCCAGTGTTATGGAGGAGGTGGAGGAGGAAATGGATAAAGGTAACATGGGCTTTGATTTTGGTTTCATAGCACTTTTGTTTGCACAGTTCATGAGGCCGGCACTGACATCGTCCATGTTGAATTCGTACGGGTCTTTGGAATTGATGACCAGGTGAGACTCCCTTGGCAAGTTCGACTCGACGCACAGTTTCCTGAAACAAGCAATTCCAGACGTTGGAATATTTTGCAGTGAGTGAGTGAATATGGAGTTTAACGTCGCTGTGGGAAGCTTTCAACCATTTGCAACGAGGAACATGTTTCAGTAAACTTACTATCCAATAATATTCTCATCATAAATTATCTCGCTTTGTGCACTATTAAATCTCAAGCTTCTGCATTGAAATATCATGGATTTTCTTGCAGGACAAAACCTGCATAATTGGTGAAATCTTGAAACAAAATGATTCCTAAAATAAAATATTACAATAAAATGTTAACCTATTTTGAAAATCCCTGTTACCGGAACCACACAATTATTATTTATTTTGGCCCAATTACAATGGGCACTTACTTGTGGGGTGGGGGGTGAAGGTGGCGCTCGAGAGCACTGAGAAATGCCGCTCTCACGTAATCGTTGCGGCGAGAGAATGCGTAACACCCATTGCCGTTAATCCGTGCACCAAAACGACACATCTGAAAAAATAAATCGGATAAAAATACAATCCAGTCGTAGGATAATCTTCATCAAAAGCAGGACTTGAATAAGAATTTATAATTTTATTCATCTTGACCTTAGGCCCAAACAGCGATAGAAACAACTAACTTTAAAACTTACTAGCCTGAATAGTGATACAAACAACAAATGTTATGAATTTCTACTAGCCCTTAGGATACCTTTAGCATTGGGAGAAATGGCCCAGGCTAGCAGGCTAGTGTTAATTTCGATCAAACCGCATCAATTCACCCAATTAGCGGCGTGTGTATAAGGACGAGCTGGACCCATGCTTTAGAGGATGAACTTACTGCAGCTGGTTGGGGGTGATATGGCAGATATGTGGCGTCCACACGCTCCTGGTCGTCGTCTCCATCTTCTGCGGACAGACGACCCCCGGCCGTATCCATGGCGACGGTACTAGGCTCCTCCTTGATATGTGCGACCGACTGCTGGAGACTGCTGGAGGAGGTAGGTCTGGAAAACAAACAGAGGTCAAGGCCGCGATTAGAACGCGATGTACACAAAAATTAAAATCTGTAATACCAAAATTACCCTAATAATTTGAACAGGAGAAAATACAAATTAAATTTGCAGCCATTGATATATCACCAATACTTCACGAGGTTCCTATTAACCCTCTCCCTGCTGGATTAGACACAGGTACAGCTGTTTAGGGCATGTCCAGTTGCCTTCAGCAGGGAGAGGGTTAATCAGCAAAAAAATACTAAAATAAACTTTTAAATCACAAAACGTTTGCGGCAGATCCACAAAGGTCTATCAAGATTCCTATAAATCACTTACAAAATTATTTTTGGGAAATGTGGAGATCGTGAAGCGCTCGCGACAGATCCAGGACGGTTCCGTAACGTCACGTGACTTACTTTTGAAATACTGAGTTATGAGGCTTGGTATGAGACTTGAGTTTCTGCGCCGTGTGTGTGGAAGGAGGGTGGTGTGGCACTTTGGAATGGGACGAGACGCTGCCGTCTTTCGCGTGAGCGCTGGAATCCGAGTGGCTGCTTTTGGCCCCACCCCCTCCTGGCCCCGCCCCTGGCCCTGTACCCGCTGCAGCTGCTGCCTTGCTCTCGGCCTTCTGTTTGAGGAGGAGCTCTTTGGCCGCTCGGTGCTCCTTGAGGAGATCGTCAAACGTCTTGCTCCGCCCTTTTACCGCTCGTCTTAACGACAGAGCGTGACTCTGCAGGGAAATAAAGCAAATATTTAGAGACGTCATAGTTCCATAAAAAAAATAAAATTACATTTACATTTTTTATTTAAACATCTTTTTTATTATTTTTAAAGTGTTTCAAAGTATGATTCACGATAAATAATAAGAAGAGAACCCAATGTGAGTCTGAGAATTCGAAGAATACCTTGCATGTAAGAGAACGAGTGCATTGTTTGCCAGTTTCGCTGAGGTAACATCCACAGTGCTTGTCTGCATCAAATTCACGATCTGGAAGAAAGACGCGATACTAAAATGTGTTCTGACACAGCAAATTTCACGGCATATGTACGCATATTTTCTTTCCAGAAATACCAGTATGTTTACGTGAATCCATATTGAGTCAATACACTACTATAGTCCATATATCAGAGATTACAAATACTTAGTAATAATGAAATATAATAATAATATTGATAATAAATTCAGAGCTCGAGATAGCATTTGATACCTGGGAGTACGGTACTCCCTGATTTTGATTTAGGGAGTATTTACAATTATTGCAAACATGGAACTCCCAGAAATTAATTTAGGGAGTATTATGTCAAATTTAATAGAAGTTGTATGTTGCTTTTAACATAGTTCAGGTAATGGACCCATTTACTATCAGACATTTGATTCTTGTCGGATATGGCCAAAATCAAATGTCCAATAGTAAGCGAGATGAAAAGAAATTGAAAAAGGAGTGAAGAAATATTATCGAGATATTCATAGATTAACATATACCGAAGCCCACATTCAGACAATCTATAACTGGTTTCTCTGTAAAATTAGGTATATTTTAACTAAATAAATAAGTGATAAATGCGCTACCGTAAGCTGTCCACATATTTTATTATTAATTACACGTTTTCACCAATGCCAGATTTAATATTTGTGCATATTTCTCTTTTTTTTCTGCATAAATTACGTGGATACTCGCCTTATCTGGGCTACCGAAATGGTTTTTTAAATTAATAATATTACACTTGCTCCTGTTCAACTTGCATTTTGATATATTGCTTAAATTAACCCTCTCCCTGGTGGAGGCAACCGGAGATGCCCTAAAGAGCAGTGACTGTCTAACCCAGCCAGAGAGGGGTAAATCCAGTGACAGGAAAGGAAAAAAATGTCACACAAAAATAGCTTCAACTTTCAATATGGTTCTAACCTTTCAACGGCAGAAACTTCCTCTCTTTAGGAGATTTCTTATTACTGGCTGGCGCGGAAACCACGGCTGATGCTGCCTGCGTGGTGGAGGTTGGTGCCAGGGTGAGCAGCGATGGTGCGGCAGTCGTGGTGCTGAGAGTGACGGGTTTTGTCGTCACTGACGCCGTCATCGTGGTTACGACGGCACTGGACAACGCCGCACCGCTGCTGGTGAGCGACGTCTTCGATGTTGTCGTGGTCGTAACGGTTGTGGTAACCGTGGCGACCACGCTTGCATGGGTCGGTTGCATCGTTGGCGGGGTCATCGGTGCCGCGGCGCCGGCGGAATTCAGCTTGACCGTTCCGTTGATGAGCGCAGGCTTTGCGACAGGCTCGGCGTTGGACGCGGAGGAGGCTATCCTCTTAGCAAGCTGCTCCGGCATCCGTTCCACCTTGACCACTGGCATAGGGTGAGATTTCTTCCCACTCGCTGAGATACTGCTGCTGACTTTGCCGGGCAGGGCGGCCATCTTAGGCACGAGGTTGGCGATGGCACTCGACGGCGGCTGCTTGAGACTGGCTTTGGTTGGCAGCATGGATCTGCGGCTTTCCCGCGGCGACACGTCCGGACCCGTCTTTGGGAAGTCGGCCTCCAGTGCCGCTTTGATCAGTGCTTTACTGTCCTTCAACCCATGTCGAGCCACTGAAACAACAACATGAGACAGGTAACAGTTTGAAGCCAACGAGATGTGTTGGTGAGATTGATCAACTGTACAGATTTTTTGTTGTTGTTGTATATTTGTTTTTATTATTTTGCTTTTTATTTGTTTTGCTTTAAATTGGGGTTTACAACTGCTTTCATGTTTCTTTCAATTTTTTTTTTAAATTGGGGTTTAGAGTCGCTTTCAAGATTCTTTCACTTACATCATGACATGTCAGTTTAGTGCAGGAGAAAATCTGTTACATCCGTAGCGCTGAATGTTTTGGTGAAATATATAAAACTGATCAACTATTATTATTTGTTAGGATAAAATATGAAAAACAGACCATAACATTTTGTAACTACTGGTAAGCAATCTATTACAGATGTTTTGGTAAAATAAGTAAAGTTACTACATGAAAAGCGCAAAATTGATCCACCTATTAGATCAGACAAGAGAATGCCAACATATGTTTTCGGAGGAAAATAATTTGTATTCTGAAAGACACTGCATTAGTAGACCCGGCCGAGCAACCATACGCCACGATTTGAAAAGCAGACCTACCTCACCCACCCCCTTTCTCCTCAAATCTTTATGGGTATTCCCAAATTAAACTAAATTCCGGGAAATCAGTAATCCCTAGAAAATTATCCTCTCTGACGGATGTTTTTTTTTTTTTTTTTTTAATGAAATACATAAAAAACCTATCAAGCAGGGTTTCTCCGAACGCGCAATCCTGCGTCCCATACGCAAAAATTGCAAGTTTGGACGCACTTTATTAATAAA
>JAUTBZ010184538.1:0-14680 GCA_032361785.1 Lepetodrilus galriftensis | reverse complement strand
TAAGGCGAGTTGTAAACGTGGTCACTATCGTGGCGGGTGGGATACGCCAAGTGGCGCACAAAGTTCGGTAGGGCGTTATTTTTCGAAGTCCCATACCTTCGGACATTTGGGGTTTAGCGGAACATCGCTATGGATAGATTTAGCTCAACAAATTAGCGTGGCTATGTTAACCAATCGCGTGTATCCGACGAGAGAGAACCCCAAAATCAAGGCCTTTCGCATCGCGATTCACGAGTCAATATCTTCTCAGGAAACGAAATGAAAAACTCAACCGCAGTATTGATGGCCGATCCCCAATACTTTGCGATTCGTGGTGGAGCAAATCCCCATACTAGAAACGCCGACCAATCGTTAAAAAATGTAAATATTGAAGAGGCTCTTCGTCAGTGGAATCGATACATCGATCAGATCCAGGATTGTGGTATTGACGTCCACATTGTGGATACGAAATACGAATTGACAGGAATGGTATTCGCCGCAAATGCAGGTTTTTTTGATTCCAGATTATCGGAAAAACGTACTTTTTTCCCAAGTCGTTTTACCGCAAAACATCGTCAAGGCGAGTCCCTCGTTTTTTCGGAGTTTATGCAGTCCTTTGGCTTTGATATTGGTGAAGTTCCTGAGGGGATATTTTTCGAAGGCGAGGCAGACGCTTTTCCGATTGACGAAAATCATGAGCATTATGTGTTTACTCATGGTTTCAGAAGTGACCTTCGTCTTGAAGGCTGGTTGAAGAAATTTCAAAACAATGTAATTAGCTTCGAATTACAAGACCCGCGTTTTTATCATGGGGATTGCTTAATTTGCTCTTTTGGGACCGGAGTTTTGGGTTGGGAGCCGGGTCTACAAAAGGGAGGAAAGGAGGCACTTGAGGCCTTAACAGAAGTGATATGGATTAACGACGATGACGCCGCGGCTTTTATTGGGAACTCATTTTATGTGAAACACAATAATGAAAGCTTTCTTTTTTCTCCCCAAAGTATTCGAGAAAGCTTGGTGGACGAAATCGAAGAACGTGGAATCCGAGTCCTTAAAGTGGATATTAATGAGTTTTTCTCCAAGGGAGGGGGAGGACCTAAGTGCATGGTTTTCAACCTAGATAGTCCTCCACCCACGACCTCGTCAGCAATACTGGATTTCCGCGAAAGGACGCGTGCCCAGGCATGGAGAGACGCCAAGAAATAATGAATCTTTCTTTTCATGAAGCGTCTACCTTCAAGAGAAAGGAGACCAACGATGAAATATTCTTCAATTGATGCAAATATCTGTTCTAGCTGCACTTGCGAAATACATAATGAGGCAAGTTTTTGCGGCCAGTGTGGTTCGCCGATCGACCGCAAAACCCTTGCGTTAAACGCTATCGAAGACGTGACTGACTTGACTGACTTGACTTCTACATTTGATAAAGAACATCGAACCTATTTTGAAGCTCCAAGTATAGATGATCTCGCATTTGATTTTGATCTTGAAGATCCCGTAATCAAAAATCATAAATGGGGGGTTGCGCTTGCTTCGCTTTCCTTGGTCGCCTTGATCGCAGTAAGTGTTGTTTTATGGACACAAGCACAGCCACGTACTCCGGTCGTAAGGAAAGAGGTTAAAGTCATCAAAGTGGAAGCGCCAGTAAAGCCTGTTGTGGTCAGAAAAGCGTTAGTCCTCCCACGTTTCGAAGTGAAAAAAAGTAAGAAAGTTCATCGCATTGTTATTGACGGAAAGCCTTTATTTTCCCTCCATCAAATCAAGGGTAGTCGCTATAAAACCAAAGCCGACAGAGCGCGATCTATTACGATTAGATTGAACCATTGTATGGAAAAAATAGAAAAAAGAGAGGCGGTAAACAACGTATTCGTCGCGATTCGAAATGGAAAGACGAGTGAGGTGAGCTACCGCGATGAAAATGGAAAACTTTTTCGATTACTTGATTTAAGTAAGTACGACCTTAAACGAAAAGCGAGAAAAGAAAATACACCTCATATACAAGCAAATCTGATTGCTGACCAATTGAACGCGATAGTTGAGGCAGCGCAACCTAAACCCGTTGCGATGCTCAGCAAATAGAGACTCCTCAGAGATAGTATCAATGTTTATTATCTTGCACTTTCCCAAAACCTCTCTTTAAGCTAAAGCATTCGGAATGAATCATTTCGTACCACTAGCAAAAGATCTTCAAGGGGCCCTCAAACTCTTTTCTTTTGACGCGCTTCGTTCTGGACAAAAAGAACCGATAGAGAGCGTATTATCGGGCGAAAATTGTTTACTGGTAATGCCCACAGGAGCGGGGAAGAGCTTATGCTTTCAAATTCCCTCTTGTTTATCGACGGGAATCACTGTGGTGGTTTCTCCTTTAATTGCGTTGATGAAAGATCAAGTCGATGCACTTCGTTCACATCAAATTCCGGCGATTTATATTAACTCCTCTTTGACTCGTGCAGAACAGGATGAACGCATTGGTCAGATGCAGAGTGGAATTGCGAGGATTGTTTACGTCGCCCCTGAACGTTTTCGTTCTCGGTTTTTTATGGAGGCTTTAAAACGAACTCAGGTTGATCTGCTTGCGGTCGATGAGGCGCATTGTATCAGTGAATGGGGACACGATTTCCGCCCGGATTATCGTCGCCTCAAAGAAGTCCGAGAAGCGCTTGGGTCACCGGTGACGATCGCGTTGACCGCCACGGCCACACCCGATGTTCAAAAGGATATTATTGAAGCTTTAGAGCTTGAGGATCCAGCGATTCATGTTCTGGGTTTTGAACGCAAAAATCTATTTTTTGATGTCGTACAAACACGTGGAAAAAAAGAAAAACTCAATCGAATTTTGGCCTTGGTGAAGCATCTTCCAGAAGCGTCGATGGTCATTTATTGCGCAACACGAAAACAGTGTGAAGAGGTGTTTTCTGAATTGAAAAAAGCGAAATTGAGTGTTGGACTTTACCATGGTGGGCTCTCTGATCGAGAGCGTGATACGCAGCAAGTCGATTGGACCACAGGTAAGCGGCATGTTTTAGTGGCGACCAATGCGTTCGGTATGGGTGTAGATAAGGGCAATGTACGTGCAGTCATTCATTATAATATTCCTGGGAGCTTAGAGGCTTATTATCAGGAGGCGGGAAGAGCAGGTCGAGATGGTAAACCTGCATATTGTGTGCTTCTATTTAGTTTCGCGGATAAGGGGATTCACGAGTTTTTTGCAACGAACTCCTATCCTTCTCGAAAGTCCTTTCAAAAAGTTTGGGACCATTTGAGAAACTTAGGAAGGGGGACTCATTTAATTGATTCTAAGCTATTGCTTAGAGAGGTTAAAAGCGACGGACTACACGCCATGGGTTTGAACTCTATTTTAAGGAGCCTGCAATTTGAAGGCGCGATCGAGCATTTGAATCATGGAGGAAACGAAAGTATTTCTGTTTATCGCACTGACGAGCATTTGGATATTAAGTGGTCACAAATCCAAGCGCGGCGTAAAGGCGCAGACCGTCAACTAAAAGATGTGGTGCGTTATGCTTCCGCGACTCATTGTCGTCAGCATTTTATTGTTTCCTACTTTGGAGCGGTGCCTGGCTTTGGAAGAGAGTGTGAAAACTGCGATAGTTGTTCGGGGTTACCAGAGTACGTTCAGAATGCGATGAGCGAGAATATCCGTGTGGTGTCTATTCGTGCGGATGACCCCGAAACGATTATTCGAAAATGCCTTGCGGGTATCGCGCGGGCGAGAGGGAGAAGGGGAGCTACTGCGGTGGCGGGAATGCTTGTGGGCTCAAAAGCAAAAGCGGTAAAAGATGCTAAGCTCCACTTACTATCTACCTTTGGTGTGCTTAAGCATATGCGAAGAGAAGATGTCGTCTATACGATCGATATTTGTACCAATTTCGCTTGGGCGTCGCGTGACGAATATGGTTGTGTACGGATTTCAGAAAGAGGAAGTTTCGTGATGAAGTCTTCTCACGAAATGACTGAGGAAGAAACGCGCTTTGTTGAGGCGACCTTTATACGGTCTAATTCTAGAAACAAACAAAGACAAAAAGGGAGTAGTGATTCGTCAGCGGGAACGAGCGATACCTACAAACAAACTCTGATTCTCCACCAGCAAGGGTTGGCAACTTCCGAGGTGGCTAAGGAAAGAGGTCTTACGCTTCAAACCGTTCTTCGTCATTTGCAAAAGCTAGCCTTTGAAGGTGAAAAGATAGATGTAGATAGCGAGATAGATGGGCAGCTTTTAATACACGTTCGTCGAGTCGCGGAGGATTGGAGTTTAGGTGATCGCGAAAAACCTTTAATCGAAGCTATAAAAGTAAAATGCACTTATAATGCGCTTCGTTTGCATCTGATTCCTATTATGGCTGAACGTCGCTCGAATGGGAACTAAGTTTACCATATACATTGGCGCGTGATCTCTTTTCCAAGCGGACGGTAGACAAGAAATTTTCTTTCGATCCAAGAGGGCGGGGTGGGAAGGGAATCGGGAGAGTGAACACTCATGTGTTGTTTTTTCCCGCCCCGGATATAATCAACTTCTTCCAGGTTGGAGTCCGAGATATAACGCGAGAATTCGAAATAGGTGAGTGTCATTCCGGGTTGAAAACCAGCCTCTTGAATTTCCGGTTTAAATGCGAGGATTTTCACAGAATCTTTTAGACGGGAGAAAGGATCCAAACTGGGACCAAAAATATGGTGATTGGAAAAGTCGGATTCGATACGGAGATTACTATACATGTTGAAAGAACTTCTCGTTTTTATTCCCAAATAAGGGGATAGAGCGTTGATCGTCAAAAGGAAAAGAACGACAAATTGGAGCTTATTTATCTTGAAAATCTTAAGGTCCTCTTCGGATTTGGAAGCTCGTGTTAATGTAAGGAGAAATAGAATAAGGCTGGTAAACACAAGGTGCTCAAAAACGATCAGCACAATGCGCAGATTTAGGTAAATACTTTGAAGGGCCCCAAGAAGGAAAATAATAATAAAAGTGCTTACTAATAATAGGTTTTTATTTTTCGATTTTAAGAAGGAAAGATTTAGACTTTTTCTATCAATAAATAGAATGAGCAATGCCGAAATGACGGTCGAGAAATTAAGAAAACGTTTGCTAAGATCCAGTGCCAAAGCAAAATGAAAAAGCAACCCAAGGATCACGCTTTGCTTTCGAAAACGTTTTGTAAGCAATCCAACGGGAATAAGAATCTCGATAACGATCGGTGAATAAATGACAAGATAGTCCACCCATTCCCCGGTGGGTAAAAAGGGGAACCATGAAACGATATGACCATAGAAACGCGTACTACAGCTAATATCGGGGTTTATAAAACCCTCGTTTAGTTTCGCGAGTGCCGCGAAAAAGTACAATATAATGAGCAAACTTCTTGCGATTCGAATCCCTTCATTGAAAAAAAAGTGTTGTTCTAACTCCTCTGTGCCCCTTTTTTTTTTCCATATGGAATACAAGAAGGCTCCAAAGAAGGAAAGGTTCACGAAAGCCATGAGCATACGATGGTTCGGCACCGTGGGAAGATAGAGCGCGCTTTGGGAGAGTTGCAGGATTATCATCACAAGAAACGAGGTCTTTGAGGGACGCGCTAGAACAAGTAATGCGCTTAATCCGAGTGCGAGATCGGCGATGATATAGATGGAGGGAATTGCGAGGTAATTAAACCATTCAGGAAGGGCAAAGAGAGAAATAAGGATCGCGATTGCCCATAATGAAATCCATTGAGGAAAGAAGCCCGAAGATGTTAACGAGGCGTCCATGCATCATCGTTTTTGGTAGGTGGATTTACTTTTTTCTTTTTTTTAGGAAAGATTTTTTTAATGGTTTTTGTCGTGTGTTTTTTTGCGGCCTCAAAGAACATAGAGAAGAGGTCGAATTTCATCGTCAGATTAACGCCCCCAGAGTAAGCCAAGCCAGCGCCAACATCAGGAGTGGTTAGAAGGTAGCCGGTGAAGGCCTCAAGATTTAGCCAGAAATATTTCGCCAAATTTACACCCACTTGTACTCCGGCTCTTGCGTTGATCCCTTTGATCGATTCGCGCCCATCATCGAACTTCCCGAAATAATAGAGCAATTGAAGGGTAGGTGAAATATCGATTTTGGGGTGAGGTAGAATATCGATATCAAAACCTAATCCGAGTTGATTGAATTGAGCTCCATCGGGAAAGAAGTTTGCATCAAAAAGAAAGTCGATAAAAAAGATTTCAAACCCCGCTCCAAATCCGTAACCGGGACCCAGTTTATTGTCAGAAAAGTAATCGAGTTCGGGAGTACCTTTCAGAAAAATGCCATCCGCACGTAACCAAACACTCAGAATATCTGCGGATGCGTTTTGACTGGGAAGGGTAAAGGCAGAAAAAAGGACGATCATTAAACCGAAAAACCTAAGTTTTTTTAGGATGTGTGGAGTCATCGATTTTGTCCTTTGTAAGTAAGTTTAGTATTAACCAATTGCCACCCATAAGGCGTTCGCGTAATCGGTTACTGAGGGTAAAAGGAGTCGTAAGTAGTAAATAGAAACACCCCAAAAAATAGCGCCGAAAATGACTTTAGACGCGTCCAACCATCCTCCCGATTTAGGAAGTTTGTTGAGCATGGAGGAGAAGGTTCCGAGAACAAGGAAGAGTTGTCCCATACCAATGGAGAACGAAAAAAGTAAAAGTGCGCCTAACACCGGGTCTTGAGTTTGTGCGACGTAAAGAAGAATTCCGGCAACGATGGGACCCACACATGGAGCCGCGATGACACCCGCTACTAAACCCATCACGAATGCTTTTGGGCCACCAGAACCGTTGGTTTGACTTAGCTTAGTTTGGAGATTGCCGGGAAGACGTATTTCAAAAAGTCCGATGCTTGAAGCTCCCAATACAAGAAAGAGGAGCGCGATTCCAGAGAGGACCCAAGCGGATTGCATGGCGCCGCCGAAGACAGACCCAAACCACGCCGCGCTTACGCCAAGGAGTGTGTAGGTGACTGCAATGCCAAGGACATAAACTGCGGAGAGACGAAAACCTTCAAATTTCGTTTTGGCATCTTGGGCTCCAAAAAGACTAATCGTGATTGGAATGAGGGGATATACACAAGGTGTAAAGCTGGCAAAAAGCCCCGCCAAAAACGCGAGCAAAATACCGGCGAGCAAACCTTGTTCTTTTAGGATTTGCTGAATGTCAGAATCGGACTCTACTTTGGCGCCGGATTTAGCGGCATTAAATCGGGTTTTAAATTCCTCTAAGGAGATTTTCCCTTCAAAACTTGCGCTTAAGAATTCTCCTGAAGGAGAAATAAAAGCGACAGAGGGAAGTCCTTGAAATTTGAATTTTCGATAAGCGTCTTGGTTAGATTTTTTAGTCATGTCATCGAGATCGACTTTTACGAGAACAAGGTCTCGAGAAAGAAGAGGGGCGATTTCTGGGTGGTTGAAAACCTCTGCATCAAGCTCATCACAGGCTTTGCACCAGTCCGCAGAAAAGTCTACCATCAACGGTTTTTGTAGACGTGTGGCTTTTTCCAAACCAAGATCGTAACGATCTAACCAGGTGAGTTCAGATCTTGAAGGTGGGGTTTCTGTTGAACCGAAAATAACAAGAAAAAAACCGATAGCAGCGATAAAGACCCCTGCGATTCTTGCTGCTTTCCATATTTTTGAAAGGTCCCACCAACTCGTGAGGGTTCTTGCGATAATGAGGCCCAAGAGCGCGATAGCTGCGCCGAGAAATAAGATTCCCCAGCGATCGATGTCGCTAGTATGAGCAATAGCCAATAATGGGAGATAAAACATGATTCTACTTTAGAAGTTTGGAAATGCGAGCATCAAGGAGTTTCGTTTCACCGTCTCCGAACATCACAGAAACAACTTTTTGGTCTTGGTTTATCAAAACTACCATAGGGTAGGCCGACACCATCCAATCAACGTCGCTTTTGGCGGCAACATCTCTTCCTACGATCATTCCCGTTTTTTTATGCTTCTTTAAGAACTTTTCGACCTGTTTTTTGGATTCGGTGGTAACAGATAGGATTTCGATTTCCGAACCATATTTACGATGTAAGGAGGAGAGCTGTTTGTCCGTGTTCCGACAGGGACCACACCATGTTGCCCAAAAATCAACGATGGTAACTTTACCTTTGGTTGACGCAATGCTTTTACTATTTCCATCACTCAATATGATATTTAGTTTTGGTGCTTTTTCACCGACGAGATGTTGTCTTACCATCGTTTCAGGGTCAGGTTTGGGTCTCAAAATTATAGTGGTTTTCTTTAATGACTTGTTGTGAAAATAGGTCAAAAGAATGCGGTCTCCATCACGATATTTCCCCACCATTGATTGTAAACTTGAGGACGATAGAACCTTCTCGCCTTGGAAAGATACAATACGATCGCCGGGAATAATTCCACTTTTGTGTAGCGGCGCGTTCCTCATGATTTGGCTTATCGTGGCACCGGGAGCTTTTGGAGAGTCTGCGCCAAGACGTACGCCTAACCAAACCGGAAGCTTTCTCGCTTGTCGCGGAATCATTTCTCCTTGTGCGAAAAGGAGTGAAGGAGAGAAGATAAACAACGAAATAAATATGAGGTAGATTCTTTTCATGTTGGGGATTATGGCCGAGAACTCATCGTAGGTCCAGTGGTCGCCTGACTTTTATCATATGAGATTTATAAGCGCTCAGGAATATAGAGACGACCTTTGCGAAAGGCAAAAATAGAATTTGATAGGGGATGCGGCGAGGATTCAAAAATAGAAGTGGAGAGGTCGCTGAGTGCTTCGAGATGTTCCCCATTTTTTATGGCGAGGAAATGGTCAGGGGAGGGCATAGCGAATCTAAAATTTTCATCGAGTTCGCCGAAGTATTTATCTTCAATAATCATATATCTTGCGGCATCGCTGCCATCTCCCACGGAAATGCGTAGTACATCTTCTGTTTCGTGTGTCCAAATAGAATGCTCGCTATGATGATAGAGCATCGATCTTGCAGCGGCTCGGACACGATCGATATTGACTTGCCAACTTTCAAACTGAAGACGTGTAATAATGTGAAATCCACGATCCCATTGCACACCAAAAACAATAACGAGGTCATCGATCAAAGGGAGGAAGAGAGCTGGAGACCCCGAAGCGTCCTCGACACCTTTTACAAAGCTTTGTGTTTCTATTGAGGGAAGCAAACTTGCTGCACTAAGACGAAATCCCCATTTTTTAACGATGCTTTTCTGCGGTTGAGATAGGACGCTTTGGATCCCGCGTGCATAGAAGCGGAGTTCTCGCTCGTTCATGTGTTGAGAGTTCTCGGGATCAATGTTAGCACGGCTTGGATTGATTCCTTTTTTACTTTGAAGGTTTAGAGTTCCTTCAAAAGGTTTGATAAGCAAACCTTGCGATTCAAGTATTTCTTGAAGAGAAAGCATATGATTCCAAAAAAAGTTATTTGCTTATTGCATATAAAGGTTCTGAAAACCATCCAATACCCTTGATATTCCTGTAAATGACTTTGTATAGAGGGTAAGAATGAGGAGTGTGAGATGAAAAGAATTTACTTAGATTGGAATGCAACAGCGCCAATTTTGCAGGCTTCGAAACTTGCGATAATAGAGGCCCTGAACCATGTACACGGCAATGCATCCTCAATCCATATGGATGGACAACGCGCGCGTAGCGTGGTGGAAAGAACGCGTCGTAAGGTAGCAAAAGTATTAGGCTCGCCGGCCCAAGCGGTGGTTTTCACGGGCGGCGCCACAGAGTCGAATAACCAAGTATTGCGTCATCATATGGAAACGACCGTCAATCCGGTGTTGGCGTGCCTTTCAACTGAACATCCTTCTGTTCTGGAGGTGGTTAAGGAATACAAAGAAAAAGGTTCGATAGTTCATATTATCCCTGTGAATAATAAGGGGAAAGTAGATTGGGCTAATCTAGTTTTGGACCCTCATCCGACCTTGTTGTCGTGTATGTTTGCGAATAACGAGACAGGTGTAATTTATGATCTTCGTTCCGCACGTTCGAAATGCGATGAGTGGAAAAGTGTACTTCACGTGGATGCAACTCAAGGGATTGGTAGAGAAGATATTGATTTCGAAGAATTAGGGATAGATTTTTTAACTTCTTCTTTTCACAAGATGGGCGGACCCAAAGGTGTGGGTGTGATCGTCATCAGAGAAGGTTTGAAAATAGATTCTATTTTAGCGGGAGGGCATCAAGAGCGTGGTCGTCGACCAGGTACAGAAAACGTGCCGGCAATTGCGGGTGTGCTTTCGGTCTTAGAAAAAATGGAAGTCTCGTTAAAGGATTGGCGTTCTCATACCGAGAGATTGCGGGCACGTTTCCTTAAGAATCTCGATGCATTAGATTTCCAAATCCGAGGTCAGTCTCAAGGTGGATTACGAAATACCCTTAATCTTTCGTTTGGTATTGACGGCGAGGATGTGTTGCTGGCGTTAGACTTAGAGGGCGTTTCTGCATCTAGTGGTTCAGCTTGTACGGCAGGGTCATTAGAGCCCAGCCATGTGATTCTCGCTATGGGTTTCGATGAAAAAGCGGCAAAAGAATCCCTTCGTTTTTCTTTTGGTCCATCTACTCAATTGGAGGAAATCGATCATGCTACGAAGATCATTGTGAAGACGGTCGAGAAACTAAAATTAATAGAAGCTGCTGGTGGCTATAAATGATCTTTATCAATTCCGATAATTATGTGAAGGATAGGTAATGGATGAACACAAAGAAATATGCTTGGT
Source organism: Lepetodrilus galriftensis (assembly GCA_032361785.1). NCBI lineage: Eukaryota > Metazoa > Mollusca > Gastropoda > Lepetellida > Lepetodrilidae > Lepetodrilus > Lepetodrilus galriftensis. The sequence goes on along the minus strand of JAUTBZ010184538.1, from coordinate 3,977 downwards.
AGATCCCTCGCTTGATGATGACGCTCAAATTGAGGATGCTGTTAAGAATAGGATCGTGGTTGCGATGAGTGGTGGCGTAGACAGTTCGGTTGCCGCGGCTATGATTGCTGAAGAAGGGCATGATGCGGTTGGCATCACGATGCGGCTCTATTCTACGCCTCAAAGTCAGTATAAGAAAAGCTGTTGTTCCCCCGACGATCTTTTTGATGCTCGTATGGTTGCGGATCGACTTGGCATTCCTTTTTATGTTGCAAACTATGAGAAGGAATTTAAAGAACGGGTTATTGATTATTTTGTAAGTGAATACAAAAATGGGCGTACTCCCAATCCTTGTGTGGCGTGTAATAATCACCTTAAATTTGATGTACTTCTACAGCGTTCTTTAAAGCTTGGTGCGAAGTATTTGGCGACAGGTCATTTTGCAAGAATTGATAGAAGTGGGGACGTCCCGGTCATGCGAAAAGGTTTAGATGATTCAAAGGATCAATCTTATTTTCTTTTTGGAATCCCTCGCAGTGCTTTGTCGAGTATTCTGTTTCCTTTGGGAGAAATGACGAAAGAGCAAGTGCGGGAGAAAGCGCGAGAACTGGGTTTGGAAACGGCTGAAAAAGCGGAGAGTCAGGAGATTTGTTTCGTGACGGGGGCCTCTTACAAAGATTTTGTATCAAAACGTATCGCTGAGTCTGAGAAGAAACCGGGGAAAATCGTTTATGAAGATGGTACTTTTGTAAAAAATCACACTGGAATTCACAATTTTACGGTGGGGCAACGCAAGGGGTTAGGCGGTGGCTTTAAGGAACCGCATTTTGTGCTTACTATCCGACCTGAAGAGGGGACGGTAGTGATTGGAACAAAGATCAGACTTGCGGCAAAAGGATTGATTGCCACCAAATGCAATTGGCTTTCTTTTGAGCGTCCTGAAGGCGTGATGGAATGTGAGGTTCGAATTCGGTATCGATCTAAGCCTGTTCCATGTTTGGTTGAAATGAAAGATGGAAAGGCCATGGTAGAATTTAAAGATTCTCAAAGGGCGGTAACACCTGGCCAGGCTGCGGTTTTTTATCGTGGTGATGAAGTTTTGGGTGGCGGTTGGATTTCTGAAGGAAGGTTTTGATGAACGTGGACACAACAGATCTCGAAATTGCGATCGGTTATCAATTTAAGAATATGGAGTGCGTTCAAAATGCGCTTTCACATCGCTCTTATGTCAACGAAACCAAAGAACATTTATCGGATAATCAGCGTCTCGAATTTCTTGGTGATTCGGTTTTGGGGCTCATTATCGCAGAGGAGCTTTTTCGGAGGTATTCCAACGCCGATGAAGGCTTTTTATCTGGTGTTCAGGCTACCCTTGTGTGCGAAGCAGCGTTGTATGAAGTCGCGTTGAAGATCAATCTGGGAAGGTATTTGAAACTTGGACGTGGAGAAGAAACGAGTGGAGGCCGGGAAAAGGCGAGTTTGTTGTCTGATGCGTACGAGGCACTTTTGGCGGCGGTATACCTTGACGGAGGGCTTTCTGCTGCAAGGGGTGTCATTATAAAGCTCCATGGTGATCTTTTGGCTCGCCCTCAAAAAGAGCATGAACCGGAAGACAATAAGAGTAAGTTGCAGCGCATTACACAAAGCGGAACGACGACACGACCCACTTATACGATCATAGAAGAACGGGGTCCGGCTCATGAACGCATTTTCGTGGTTGAGGTAAAAATCGAGGGAAAGGTTCATGGTCGTGGAGAGGGAAAGACCAAGAAAATAGCACAACAGAAAGCCGCGCTGGCGGCGTTGGCTTTTATGGAAGAGTAAAGAGTGCATCACCTAATTTATTTAGGAGTTGTAAAATTCTTTATTGTGAGTAATGAAAGAGTTAGATTCAATATGGAATGCATTAATAGGCCTCAACGCCGGAGAAAGATATGTTTGGTCTAGGAACCACAGAACTCATTATTATTTTAGTGATCGTGATTATGCTTTTCGGAGTGGGTAAATTACCGATGGTCGCAAAAGAGCTTGGTTCGGGATTAAAAAGCTTCAAGAAATCACTAAATGAAGATTTAGATGACGAAGATGAAGTCGAGAATCTTGAAAAGAAGAAAGTTGCTTCAAAAGAAAGCGTTAAAGAAACAGAATCTGAAAACGAAAGCTGGTAACGCCTACTTGCCCTCACCCGTGAAAATAAAATGAATCAGTTTTGTTTTGTAATTTGTGGCCCTTCAGGAGTTGGAAAAACGACTCTTGTGGAAGCAATATTATCGCATTTTGATGATATTGAAATTAGTGTGAGCTACACAACAAGAAAACCTCGGGGTGAAGAAGTCGACGCTACTCACTATCATTTTGTGGAAGATGAAAAATTTGATGAGATGATCGAATCCAATTCCTTTGCAGAATGGGCGGAAGTACACGGTAATCGATATGGGACGAGTCAAGAAAGGGTTGAGGAAATTTGGGCCCAGCATAAAAATGTGCTTTTTGATATCGATTACCAAGGCGCCAATCAGCTCAAAGAAGTCTTTGGTACACGTACTATTTCCGTTTTAGTGGTTCCTCCAAGTTTAAGCGAGCTTGAACGACGCCTACGCGGTCGAGCCACAGATAGCGAAGAAACCATTCTTCGTAGAATGCGAAATGCTAAAAATGAAATCTCTCATTTTGAAGATTTCGATTTCGTTCTCATAAATAAAACTCTTGATGAGGCCGAGCAAAAGATCAAAACGATCTATATGGCGTCCACCCATAAAACCGATTTTTGGGGAAAAAGAATAAACGAACTTTTGAAGAACTGATTTGAACAAACTTTAGTTCAAGTAACCAAAACGCTCTGATTTTCTTTTTAGACGATATTCTCTTTATTTAAGAAAAATGATCCGCAATCCGCTGCTTAGCCAGAGAATCAACATGAACAGGAATTCTTAACCCTTACATTAGCTTTTGGGAGGCCCATTTTTTTCAAAAAAAACGAAGAATAGTAAATCGATTATTGGACCTTTGTGCGATCTTTGTAAAGATAGGGGTACATGGATAAGACTGAAGCATTACAACTTAGAGAACGACTTGATACTATTCTTGAAAAAGTTCGTTCATATCACCCCAAACCTGAACTAGATTCCATTATCGAAGCATTCGAATTTGGAATGAAGATGCATGCCGGTCAGATTCGTAAGTCTGGAGAAGCATACATGTCCCATCCCATTGAGGTGATGGATATTATCGCTGACCTCCGGTTGGATTCGGCAAGTTTAGTCGTAGGTCTTCTCCACGATACCGTTGAAGATACTGATACCACCGTCGAGGAAATTAATGAGCTTTTTGGTGAAGACGTTTCCTTCTTGGTGGACGGTTTAACAAAGCTTTCAAAGTTGCGTTTTACGACAAAAGAGGAAGCACAGGCTGAGAATTTTCGTAAAATGATTATCGCGATGTCGCGCGACTTACGTATTATTCTCGTGAAATTGGCGGACCGTCTTCATAATATGCGCACCCTTAAATATATGCGTGCAGATAAACAAGAACGTATTGCACGAGAAACGATGGAGATTTATGCGCCCATCGCTCATCGACTTGGGATAAGTTGGATAAAAACAGAGCTCGAAGATCTCTCTTTTCGATATCTTTATCCTGATTCTTATTACGATATCGCTGAACAAGTTTCGCGAAAACGAAGAGAAAGAGAAAGTTTTATACGTGAAGTCATCGTAATTCTAAGTGAATTGCTCACAGAAAATAATGTGACTTGTGAAGTGAAAGGGCGCCCGAAACACTTTTGGAGTATTTTTAGGAAAATGCGTGCCCAGCAAATCGAATTTGAACAAGTCTTTGATGTACTTGCCTTTCGAATTGTCGTTGATAAGTCCGCGCAATGTTATGAAGCTTTGGGCTTTGTTCATAATTTATGGAAACCCATTCCTGGTAGATTTAAAGATTACATCGCTTAAGAACCAATATTATTGGCGCTGTGACACGCGTACGTCATTCTTTGG
>JAUTBZ010184427.1:0-22677 GCA_032361785.1 Lepetodrilus galriftensis | reverse complement strand
CTGTTAGCTTATCACCGGAATTCCTAATTTTAAATGATACTCTTCGAAATTCGATGACCCACTTGCAGCCGCTATTATGAAGACTTGGTAGTCAGCAGGATCTTATTTCAGTTCACATTCCATATTTTCCATACAATTCTGTCAATATAATACAGACAAGTGTCGGTTTGGACACTGTAAAATATGAAGACATTTGTTCATTTTCAAGTCCAAACTTGATGTACTAATACAGCATTACTCTCTCTCTCTGTGTGTGTGTGTGTGTGTGTGTGCGTGCATGCGTGTGTACGTGTTTGTGTGTGTGTATGACATATTTTATGGAAAGTAATTAATTTCTGCCCAACTATCACCTTACTAATCAAAGGTTGTCAGTCGGCCAGCGAAGCTGTTTATATTGTGCAGGCTGATTATTACCGCGGCTCTCGGCAGTAGCAGCCAGACTGGCACTGTGGTGTACAACATTGCTCTGACCTCAGCTGACCCCCACAGGGAAAAGGTTGAAGGTCATGGGGTCAGTGGTACCAGAGCAGGGACCGGCTATTTGGGGCAAATGCCACAAGATTTCTCCTTCATCACTTTGGCTGTTTATCTCGGTCAGCTGCATGATGGTCAGCCTGCCTTGTAATGATTGAGGGTCTGCGGTCTCCTTGATGGCATGTCCATTGCATTATTGCTCTTCTTGGCCATCAGGTCTGGGAGAGTCCATTACTGGGCAGAGAGTGTCCATTGGGCGATTGAAGGGTGTTATGGTCTATTGCATGTGATTGCTGATGGTGCTTGTTGGTTGCTATCGTTGAATAAGAATTTGTTGTTTTTGTAATAGCCAGAACCATTTTCTGCAGATGACGTGGGCAGTTGGTGTAAACATATTTTTATTCAACAGACATAGACAGTTGTTAAATGCCGCCCGTCTGGCAGAGTGAGGGTTAAACCGTCTTGTATGTAATTAATATTTTTTGTTTTTTGTTTACTTTAGCAAATAAAATTAATGTTGATTGCATCTGTGATATATATAGCTAATAATAAATAAAAAAGTAATATGTAATTTAGGATTGGGCGGGGCAGGGGGGGGGGGGCCAAAATGAACTTGCAACGCATTACTTTTATTATTAATAAAAAACATTTTTTATTTAAATCTTGACTTACAGTCATCAAACTATTATATTACTGAACATTTCATCAGTGAAATACCGACATAATCAGTGAAATATTGACATCATCAGGCATATGTAAAGGTAATGGCTCATGTCTGTGTTGTTGACATTTTGTTACCTAAGTAGAAAATAATTATTCAGAGACTGCTCAGACCGGCATATCTAACCACATTAGATCTCATCTTAAAATCAACTAGTAGAAGGCACTAATAATACTGGATAGTTCCAGATAACAGGTTTGTTCTGTACATGTATGATGTATGATGGACAATGCCTGCTAGTAATTTGCCCAATAAACTTTGCTGTAAGTAGTGAAACCAATGGCTGAATGGTTCACGATGGAACAAATAATTCCATTTGTCCTGCAAATATTAACAGGCATAGGAACATGAAATTTCACCAAAGTAATATATAATAGGTATATTTTATTTAGAAAAATAAATAGAAGAAATGGAAAAACTTTCACTTTAACTTTCTACATGCTGTAGCGGCAACTTTTGACGCCCTAAATAGCGGTGCATGGGTCTAATGCAGTAGGGATAGGGTTAATTGGTAGAATTTATTTATTTTAAAAATTATTATGATTTCTTTTAATCGAAGGGAACATATGATTCTAAATTGAAAATCTGATTTTCCAATTTGTATTGTATTTCCTTATTGACAGATGGCTCAGGCCCCACCCACACAGACATGTAGCTTAGCAGCTTGCATGTCATCTACGTTTAAATAGCTTGTGTGATTGAGTAAAAGGCCATTGAGAACACGAGTCGGTAAATCACAGATATGTCGCAATGCCTGGTGGTCGTAACACCATGCAGAAAAAGAAACGAAGCGTTGTCATGCGAATAGAATATACGGTAGGTGTACCGGTAACATCATCACTATTGTTACAGTCTGGCAGGTAATGTTACAAACCCCTGTTTGGTACCGTTACTCAAAACCTGTTTAACGCAGGCACAGGATTAGGAACTACAGGCACACAACTAGTTTGAAAATTAATCGCCACATAAATATTCTGTTTATTGTAACATATTACTATTTCACTTCACACTTTTGCTATATATGCGGAGGGGTGCCATTCTGTCGAGTAAATTAATAGAGATTTACATATATTTGAACACCAATGAAAATTGGTCACATGACAATACTGTCGCATGGACATTGGATATTACTATTGTTGTCAACAGTTATGTCACGTAGGTATTTTTATGTAGATTCATAACACCTCATTGATAACCTTTACTATTACTATATCTTTAATTGCAAGGCACACGTAAACGCACATTTATATCTATATTCAAGTACACATGGACGAAGCGGACTTGTCATGCGTTGTGAAACTCTCAGTAGGTATCGTCATGAACATTGTGAAGGAACATGACAATTTGTGCAATACGGAAGATTCGTTGGGCCCAGGAATGGTATCTAAATGTGGATATAAATTTCATTTGACTATTTTAATGCCATAGTTCTTAAGTTAGAGATACAATTCGTAAAGTTACTAGTAATTAAGAGTAAACTAATTTAATGTAAACTCCTAAGTTGAAATATATGTTCTCCTTTATGATCATGCCCTCAAAATCTTCAGATATGCTATGCACAACTTTCCTTGCTTAAATTTCTTTTGTGATGACCCTTATTATTGATTGACAAATCTTATGTTACCAATTACGAGTATCATTGGTATTCAAATATATAAATCGCTGTTACATGACAGAATGGAACCCCTCCACATATTTAGCACAAGCGTGAAGTGAAATAGTAATAGGTTAAATAGACAGAATTTTTATTTGGTGATCTAAGAAGTTGTAATTTTGGAATTGGTTGTGTACACATATTTCTTAACACTGCAAAATTTGAGTGATGTGCGTTAACTAGTTTTCAAGTGATAATACCAAACGGGTTTGTACCATTACCTGCCAGACTAATAATGTGAACACTATGGGCATCATTTGTTGCCACACGTTGTCACACCTCACTATACAGGCAGCAGGACAGCTATTGCCCACTCCGCCACCCACAATACAAGGTACGCACAACACATGCATGCACAACCAGCCAGATTAACAAAGTACTCCGCTTGACGGCTATTACATGTATGTTTTCCCATTATACAGCCCGCAGTACAAACATGTTACATCACAATGCACGCGGTCACTCACCTGGCTACCTGCCACTCACCCGTCAATCATGTTTGTGTGGGGGTGGGGGAGAAGTAAATACCTGGTTTTTATCTGACCGATCGTTGCCCAATGTTTGGAGAAAATCATGCATCACTACCTGATAGGCATCTCGCCTTTTTACATAACGCCCGGACCCAGGTACCGTAATGGGATTATATTGGACGTGTTGTGTAAATGTCGTTGTTTTTGTGTGCCATTTTGAGAAGGGAGGAGGGGGAGGGTTGATTTGTCACGGGGATATTTGGTCGCCGGAAATGTATATATATTTATTGATTGGATAGTTTTGTCACAATACCCAGTTGTGCTTGTTCGTTGGAAGCTTATGCGATATATTTGATCTTGCTGTGGTTGGGATATGTCGTATCTGTTATTACACTTTACTGTTACGGGGGTACGTGTACAACGAGATGTGGGGATAGCTAGGAATTGGGGAGCATGTAAGATATGTGGGGATAGCTAGGAATCGGGGAGTGTGTACGAGATGTGGGGATAGCTAGGAATCGGGGAGCATGTACGAGATGTGGGGATAGCTAGGAATCGGGGAGCATGTACGAGATGTGGGGATAGCTAGGAATCAGGGAGCATGTACGAGATGTGGGGATAGCTAGGAATCGGGGAGCATGTATGAGATGTGGGGATAGCTAGGAATCGGGGAGCATGTACGAGATGTGGGGATAGCTAGAAATCGCAGACCAGTGGAAGGTGGCCCTGTGCGGTACCTCATGATCAGCTCTTTTCATAAAACGGTGGTGTTTATGGATGACTTGATGTTATCGCTGTCACCATGGCTGTCAGTGGCGAGATTCCTTGGGGCTTGCATTACCTGAACACAGATTGCGTTGTGGACTCAGTTTATAGATCGTGCACATGTTCTGGTAATACCAACATTGAGGCGAGAGTGCGTATGCTTCAACTTATCTGACTTATTAACTCTTTCCATCCTGGAGGCAACTGCAGATGTCCAGCGATTTTATTTTAATTATTTTGTATTAATCCAGCAAGTATTTATGAAATAATTAGTTTGTAGCCATACTATAAGAATCTTTAATAACTGTAATAATAATAATGATCTTTTAAGATTTTCTATCAGCTTTGTTTTTACATTTGTGGTCTGTGATTAGCCAGACATTGCAAGCTTTCCTAACTCTGGGAAACGAGCTATGTATTCCTCAGTGTATTTAGGTTAACATAGGACTTGTGCTTGCTGTCATTGCACGCAAGTATTGCCAGGTAACTACAATTGTTTGCAGTAATTGGTTTGTCTGAGCAATATTAATCTCATGGCATTTGCACAAACTGTTTCCTTTGCGCAATGTCACTTGATTGAAAGGACGTCTGAGCAGAGTTACGCCTGAAAATGACGATTTCAGCTGCTAACTGTTAAATTACGTCGGGCGCAGTCTATTAGGGCATCTATAATTTGCTCTCTATTAGGGCATCTAGGATCTGCTCTCTATTAGGGCATCTAGGATCTGCTCTCTATTAGGGCATCTAGGATCTGCTCTCTATTAGAACATCTAGGATCTGCTCTCTATTAGGGCATCTAGAATCTGCTCTCTATTAGGGCATCTAGAATCTGCTCTCTATTAGGGCATCTAGGATCTGCTCTCTATTAGAGCATCTAGGATCTGCTCTCTATTAACGTTAAACTCCATAATGACTCACATTCAAATTTAAAGCAATTATATTCTTTAAATTTATCTTAAAACAATTAAGAATAAAACAATTAAGAATTATGATATGTTTGTACTGTTGTCACTGTGACTCACTGTTTGTTTTGCTGTGTTTCAGGTAGAGGTGAGAGGAGTTGGCCCATGTTGTATCTACCTCCAGTCCTAGTTATGGTCTCTCCGCCACCTCACTGGCTCCATCTACCTCATCCCGCTGCCACCCCGCCACCAACCACCACGCACTACCATGAGCGGTAGTAACAAGAGTTATCTCCCATCTCAGAGAATGATGCCCGTGTATACCACCATAAGTCCGCCGGGGACGGACCGTGCCAGCGTCCCGGAGTTCCCGTATGATGCCGTGCCCAGTAAAGCACTGCCCAGGACGTCGCCTTACATCGTGGACGAGGCCTCGTCGTCGCAACCCAAGCCACCCGCGTACGGGCGGCATGCAGATGAATCCCCGAAAACTGTGTCCGGGTCAATGTATCCACGCGTCCAAGAGTTCCCGTACGACCCGCCGGACAAAAGCAAACCACCAGACTATTCGTACGAGAGCTTGACGAACGGTGGTAAGCCCGCGCCAGGGCCGCCACCACATCCTGTAGGTTATCCCCGCGGCGCAGACGACAAGGGGTCACCGACAAACTTGGCACTGGCATATCCTCGCATGCAGGACTTTCCATACGGGTTGAGTGGCGTGGCCATGCCCAACTACAATTACAGTAGCGAACTTTACAGCTACGTGTCAAACGGGTTCCCACGCAAGTCGAGAATGTGTAGCTACTGCGGGAAAGTGTTCACCCGCTCCACTACGCGGCGCTACCACGAGAAGCGGTGTCCGCTGCTGCGTGCTGCCGGCAGTCTGCTGAAGAACGAGACCAACAAGGAGGCGGTGTCGGCGGCAGTGGCGGCGGCGACCGCGGCGAAGTCGGACGCCTCGCATCACCTCGCTTCCTACGCCTCGCCCAACAGCTTGTACACTCCAATCACCTCCAGTCCACATACCTCCTTCTCACTGGCTGGTGTGTCCACACAGCCATACGTATCTACCTCAAACGCTGGCGTGGACCAAAATCGCAACGCCGTCGGAGCGATAAAGGGCGAGCCGCAAGACGCGATGGACGACGCATCGCCAACCAACTCGGACTCATTCAGTCAAGGGGAGGCGAGCACCAACAGGTACACCCCCGACTCGGAGTCGGCCAATCCGGGGTCAGCCTTCCCCGCTGTTCCTCAGGACCGCTCGTCCGAGTCCCCGATGTCGCTGCCCGCCGACAGCAACAACCAGACTGCCTCAGATGCTCACGATACGGGTGAACCAGCGGTGTTCAGGAATCGAGCAGACCAGGGAACTGGCGATGTCGCCAGGGTCAGCGGCAGCCGCGACGATGCCGCCGTCTACCATCCTGGAGCCGCCACAGCATATCAACGCTACAAGGATATTCACAAGTCGCGACAATCGTCTCATCTCTCAGGAAACGCCACCAATTCATACAATGACAATTTATCTCAGGGTACCTCAGGAGACGGAAGCTTGAATCAGGACAGCGACCAGACCCTGGAAGAAGGAGAGTCAATAGACGACTCAAAATCGGTAGAAAGTTCAAAGAAATCTGTTCTTGCCAACAAATGCAGTATTTGCTCGAAGACGTTCGACTCTGCCCGCCAGCTTCACATTCACGAACAGCTGCACACCAAATACAAGCCGTACGCTTGTCGATTCTGTGGCCAGCGGTTCCTGAAGGTGTCCATGCGGATTGCTCACGAGAGGCTTCACATCGGAGAGAAGCCGTACGTCTGTGCCATATGCGGACTCACATTCACGCGCAAGTACAGCGTGCGACTGCACATGCGGAGACGTCACGCAGATGGCCCGTGTCTATGTCGGTACTGCGGGAAGACGCTGTACACCCTGCAGACCCTCAAGACCCACCTGCTGACTCACAGTCTGCCCAAGTCGGAGAAGGAGTCGCTGCACTACCTCGGAACCAGCGGAGGCGAGCGACCGGACACTGAGCCCGGAGACAGTCAGCCAGCAGCGTCCTCCACGACGTCACAGCAGCAGCAGCAGCAGCAGCCGCCCAGCCAGGAGGACCACCAGACACAGATTAACAAGGACCTGGCTCTGGCCATGGAAATGGAGCTAGCAGGGAATTCCAAGGAGAAGGAATGGTGTAAGATATGCGAGAAGGAGTTCCCAAAGTCCTTCATGAGGTATCACGAGCGGCTCCACGCCGACCAGAAACCGTACGAGTGTCCGACCTGCAAGAAGAGATTCGGATACAAGAATAACATGAAGTCTCATATGAAGCTGCACGCTGGGATCAAGCCGTACCAGTGCCACGTCTGCGGAGCCAAGTTCACTCGGGGCTCCACACTGCGCAGACACGCTCGCCGTCACGGGATATATACAGAGAGTGTATGGGACTTCTTCGTCCAGAAGGGCGTCAATTCAGGAAAGGCGAACAATGTCTCGAAGGATCAGGCCAAAGCTGAAGCAAAGCCGGGAAAGGTCGAAGGCCAGAGGTCGCCAGAAATACAACGGGCAGCTGAGAGAGACCGAGCGTCCGCGACACCAGACAGCTCCATGAGCTACGAGCTCGGCTCCTACGCCGGGGCAGCCGCCCTAGCCTCCAACCTGTACGCCGGCTACAACGCTGTAGCAAGCCTACCAGAGAGTATTTACCACGCATATCCGTCTACCTCGCATTTCAACGTCAACTACCCCGTCACTTTCCCTGCTAGTCAACCGGGGCCTGAGCCGCAGGCAGACGCGCTCAATCTCAGTGTGCACAAGGCTGCCACTCATGCCATGATGCAGGCTTCCGCTGCTGCTGCTGCTGCCAAAGCCGTTGCCAAAGCCGCCGCTGAAAGAGACAACGACATGCCGGAAGAGAACGGAGACGAGATCGAGAGTAAAAGCAACAACATGTCGTCGCACTCCCCCACACTGGCCGGGGCGAGCGTGGGCGTGCAGGTGAACCTCTGCGGATGTCCAGACCGAGCCTCGTCCACAGGACTCAACTCTCTCCCGCCGTTCGACGCCCAGATGCCGAGTCCGCTGAATATGGACGGATCTGCCACCACTGCCACCAGCCCGTCGCTCAGTTCAGGGGGAGACAACTTCAACCAGGAGTCCATATCAACGCTGATGGGCTCGGGCCGGCTGTTCCGCTGTCCGCACTGCGACTGCTACTTCTCGGAGTACGCCATGTACCGCATCCACCAGAAGCTGCACGCCCGCGACGCCAACCGGCCCTTCCTGTGTCCCGTCTGCTTCGAAGACTGCCACGACAAAATGTACTACGCGCTGCATCTGTACGAACATCTACGCATGTGAAACAGCCAGCGGAACTGAACGACAAATCTACACAACTACACACCTCCAACTTACCTCATTTTAGCATTATCATGATCATTATTATCGTTGTTGCTTTTGAACAGTTTTTTTGCCTGTCTCAGGATGTCATGAAATGCAGAACAGCATTCAGTTTGTTACATTTGTTGTCATAATCAGACATCAAATCAGGAAAATGTCTTCTTCAGGTTTTTTCATTAAAACAATGTTTATCATTAAGATGTATGTTTGATCAGGCTTTCTGGGATTTGTTTGATAATAAGAGAAAGAAAAACTGTCTCGCGAGACTTGATTTTTCAATCTTACTCGGGTTACAATCAAATTTTTTGTTGTTTTTAGTTCAGATATTTCCAAGAAATAGATCTGTTTTGATGAATTGTATATTAGTGCTTGACTTTGCGGTAGATGTAATACATTATACAAAAGTTTAAAACTTGATCCTGTGATAGTTGCGTCTTTGATAAGCTCAAAGTGGCCTTGTGGAGGAAGAACGGTGAAACACTGTGTTTGTTTCGGTAAAGTGATCACTGCTGTATATATAGACATATACCAGTATACACGAGAACAGGGACCGTGTTTGTTTGTTTGTTATGGGGCGGGCCGAGAATGGAAATAGAGAACGACCAGAATTACCTATCAAAATGTTTGTATTTGTTGGAGCTATGATTAGAAAATCGAGTTACAGAATGCATGTCCACAGTCGTCATTATGTATTCGTAGTTCTATTTTGCACTTGTACTTTTTGACATGTTTAATGTGCTTTGTTAGTTTTAGCAAAACTGTCACATGGATTTGAAATTTCAATAGTTTTGATTGAAGAAATTTTTATTATTATAAATTCTTGTTTTTCTTTTTCTTTTTTTTTCTCAGATAGGGGTTAGGAGTGGTAAGAGATTGTCATGGAAATCTTAGTAAGTTAAGCGAAAGTGATTTTTTTTTTTATCCAAACAATAAGAATGGAGGGTATTTTGTGCTAGTTATTCAAGAACCAATGTTGTGCATAGACCTGTGTGCCTTAGACTACCGGTATGTATAAGCTGTTTGTGGTAATGTAGAGGTTTTACTGAAAGTACTTGCCATGGTTAACAGTAGTTTAAAAAAAGGACAGTTGGTGCGCCTTATTTAACATCTAACGTAGGCTTCTACATACGCTTCGCTTCAGAGATGCACTTGCAGGTTTCTGGACCAAATTTTCGATTTAACTTTACTGTCAAACCTATTTAACCATCCATAATGGATCAGGCACAGACAGCTCTTTAGGGCATCTCCAGTTGCCCCCGACATGTTGAGGGTTAAAGGTAACAAGTACGGAAATGGAAGCTAATGCCAATGTGGAGTATAAATAAATTTACAATTTGAATTTGTCATAGAATATTCACAGTTCATAAATATGAATTTGTCTGTTTTTATTTCTAGAAGGAATTACGTCAAAACTGTTGGTAATCATAGGACACCTGCTATTCTTGAACTGCTGCCATATCACTTTCCCAACACCTACCGTAATTAAATAATGCAGAAAATGATTGTGCAAATTTAATTTGTTTTCTATAAAAGAAAACTTGACCAATCCTTTCCAGTGGTTATTCAATATGAAGTGTTGCCATGGTAATGACAGAAAACGTATTGACGCTGTGATCATTTGGATTTGCACATAGCCGACGCATTACTCATCTTATCTGTTCCTTGCTGTAAGAGTTGTCTTTCCCTATTTGTATTATTTTTTTTACCATTTACTATTTCTTTTCTAATGATTTTTTCAGGACATCTCACAATATCTGAATACATTCGATACCTCAAGCCTGTTGAACTATTTCATGATTTATGGGTAATAATGGTGCAACTGAACGGAGAATATGTACGTATGTTGTCGGATAAATCAAAATGATAACTTTATTGTCATACACACTTTCTTTAATTAATGCTATTCTCATTACTATGTCCAAAATAACTCATTTGTTCCTTATTACTTTTCTAGTATCAAATCTTTTACTTTTGAGATTACTTAAATTTATACCAGTAAAATTCATCACTATGACAAATATCAGTATATCATTGGTTTTGATCCTCCAGAGATGCATATAACATACATACATATTCAAGAAGTCTTCACTTTACCTCATTATACTGTGAACTCTTTGTTGTTGCAGATATTGAAAGTTATTTTTTTCCCCCATTTTGTCTTATTATTGTTGTATTATTTTTATGTACGGTTTTGTAGTGTATTGTTTTTGTTGCAGGCCACACTGTACACTGGCTAACATATCTATGCTACTGTATTGGGTATAGCTAGTTGAACGTCTCATCTGGGGAACATAGGTTCACTATTGGTAGAGGTCTTGCCCAAAATGTTGGTCAAACAGTTGTTAAATCTCATATGCCACTAAAATGCTACAATATTTCAGAATTATTTGTCTGTACTACAGATTAGTACCATAATTACCCTAATAATTTGAACTCTATTTTAGGTTGAACACATAAATTAATTGCTGAAAATAAAACAAAATTCTGACCCTAAAAATTACGAACATGACCAATTTTTTCAAATTATAATTTTCTAATTATAGAAACAATACTTTTTTCTTTTTCTTTTTCTTTTTTAAAGTTAAGTCCTCCATTTATTTACCATTTCATTTACAACCATATTTTGTACTTTAATTTAGTTGTCCCTAATTAAACAAACACCGATATTTTTCCAATAATTCGAACGCCTGATTATTTTATCCTGTTCAAATTATTACGGTAATTAGGACAACTATTTCTAGTGTGGTCTTTAGAAGACTTCTCAGATATCGATAGACATGGAAAATATTTTAAATTGCTCTCTAAGCTAGTTTGAAATAATTTGTTAAATATATAGTAGTAATTTGTATAAATATGTCACTAAAATGTATCAGTAAAGGTGTTTAGTTTTATTAATGAACCACAACCCAAAAGAAATATTTTACGAAATATTTTTGTTACAGACTTTTAAAAAAAATATGTTGCAGTAAATTAATTTTCATTTTATATATTCTTTCATTCAAGAATATTTCTCCTTAAAAAAATTTATTTACATGAAATTCGCTCTTGAAGCCTGCCTCTAGACTAATAGTGACTTTAATTGGGCGGGACCTGCTCAACACTTAGATCTGATGCAACCTATGTGCAGAACTATATCAGGGGCCAGTACATAACCTGTATATTGATGTATTCATGCACACATACAATATAGCTATATTATACACATAGTGTAAAAGAGTTTGTATATTATAGATGGACTGCCTACACAAAAGTAGTATATATATATTATATATATATGAATATACGTATATGTTATATATACACGCGTATACGGTGGCGTAGCCTGTTAGCGTTTTTGACTTTGATACGATGACCAGACTCTGTAACGTTGATGATGAACTCTGGGTGTGGACTTCGGACGGCGTAGGGTCTGAAGACTTCACGAGTACTTGCTTACCTCAATAACAACCACCTTACCTCAATCGCGAGTCTGGTGGCATGAATGTAACTCAAAAGATTGTGTGGAAATGTCGGTGCGACAGACTGATTATTGATGTTGATGATGATTATGATGATGTTGATGATGATGATGATGATTACATGGAATTATTATAGATAGCGATCATGATGTTTGATCAAAATGCAATGTGCGAGTATGGAGCGGGACTACACTATTGTTGAGAAGGCGCATTGAATATAATCAAAATATTATAGTGACCAAATGTTATATGTCAATCTCAAGTTATTTTGTCAATATTATTATTATTATTACTACTCGTTTTGTTGACTTAGAATGTCGAGAGGACCTGTTTAAAGTCGGTGCAAGAGTTTGTGCTTTTGAAAATGTAATAGTTAATCAATGTTTAGTGATCATGTTTCAGTGAAATTGGGGGACTCTGTATTAAATGTATGTCCACTTTGATTAGAGACCTCTCTGCTAGTATATGAAACTATCTCGGCAGGCCATCAAAATGTTATTGAACATTCTAGACAAAAACTTGTATTACTGGTTAGTTTCATGTTGTGCTTATTATGCTACAGGCCTGCTTAAATCTGCCGAGATTGTCATGAAGTATGGAGAGATTACACATTACATATGGTTCGTGTTAAAAAGCTGGCTTTGCGAGTAAAGGGAGCTAACTGTCATTGCAGCATTCTATGTAACAGTTGTGCTAGAGTTATGTACCTTTTTAAAGTACTCTTTAAATATAGTGCCCTGTTTTACACTGATTGGCAATGCAGTACATATCAGCTTTTGTTATATATTATTATAAATGTGTCCTGTAATTAATTTTTTGTTAGCAATGTATCCGCTACAGGCCAGTGTTATTTTGCAAAAACAATCGTATTTGTATTCTCTGGAACTGGCCAGGAAGTGGTGCCCACGGGAAGGCACGGCTGCATTAGCTCTTTCTACCAAAGAAAGAAAGCATGCGAGTCTCCTCACGATGTCCAGACAGCTGGCTCGGCGGCGAGTTCTCAACATGCGACAACCTACCTCATTTCACAGGATTTTATATTTAATTTGTTTTTGTGTACAAAGCTGTTTTATCATGGCTGAATAGCAAGAGAGACTCGTATAGCTCTCTGTCATATATTCTAGATGTAGTTTATGGTACTGTCCACTCTCTCTCTCTTTCTCTCTCTCTCTTTCCCTTCTGTCTCCTTTTCTCTCTGTCTCTCCCTCTCTCTTTCTATATACACATATATTATACACTGACACTGACACATTAACCCTTTTAGGCCCAGGTCTTGTTTAGGATCCAAATCGAAAATTCCAATTCCTGTCATGAGTTATTTTCAATCAGAAAGCTGACCACTTTTATCGTGTAATTTTTGTTTGTTTTTCTTTCTGAAGAAATGTTGTTGTCTCTCAACCCGGTTTGAAGATGACCTAGACATGAAGGGGTTAACAGCAAAATCAGGTCCATGTTTTACTGCTATGTTTGTGTTATGCTTTGTTATATATGTGAATGATTAATAACAAGAAATAACTTGTACTTATGTATATTGTTACTAAAAAAAATAGTTGTATTCCAGGTTTTTTTCTAAAAAAAAGTGCTAACAAGTTCATAAATTGTCACTTTCCATTAACATACTTGAAGAAATATAAATATATGTTGTGGTATATATGATTACACGGTGTACAAGATCATGTGAATGTAGCTAACTACGGTTGAAATACGGGTGTTGCATCTGTTTATACTCATCATTAGAGTGAGACCTGTCCTGTTGAATGTACTGTTGTAGAGTGTTGTGTACAGTAATGATATACAAACAACTGGACTAGGCTTACTGTTGACTATATTTGCCATCTTGATAACTACTGTATTGGAAAACAACGAAAACTATATACATTATTAGAATTACAATATTGAATTGTCGATTCTGAAATTGTGGAAATGGGTTGGAACTTGTTTCAATATAAGCAACGGAAAATAGTTCTTGTGAATTACCTATCAGGAAATTTAATATAAACATTTGATTTGGATTTTCTTTTATTTTTATGAAATCTAAAAAGAGCTGAAATATTGACATATCAAACGGTCACATTTCTATTTCACAATTTACAATCATCAGAGATTTTTTTTATCTCTTTCTTCCTTTTTTTTTTCCCCGGAAAAGTTTACAAAATGTTTTAAGACTGGGAGAGTTTCCAATATGTGCAATCCATAGGCAATAGTTACAGCATGCTGCCCCTTTTCATCATTATCAGCCAGTGTCAACAACTGTATAGTATCATAGAATGCACACGGCAGACCCAGTTAAATAAATAGTCTCATAAAACTATAATAATATCTAACATTGTAGTCCACACATATGGGTGAAATAGTCCTCTGCTGCGAAATTGTTATTCAATTTTAAATCCAAGGTTAATTATGCATACATATTTTCATATTTCAAGCAACTAAAACAGGTATTAATTAATAATTGAAAACGTAGCAAAAATGAAAATTTAAGAAAGAAAATTAATTTAATTGCTATTTTTTAAAATTATAATGAAAATATATATTTAAATATGTTTTTGATCTGGGTAAATGTCAATTTTCTCTAAAGTGTAAAGTGAAAAAGTAGTTGAATGGTGATTAACTGCTATTAATAATTTTACCTGCTGAATTTAATAAAATATTAAATATCAATAATTATAGGCAGTTTTCAGTTACCTGACAATGTTTTAAACTTTGCTTTCAACTGGGTATCCCAATGCTAAAAACAAATTTATATCCTGGAATTACTAATCGAAAGACTTGTTTTCAACCTGTTGACAATTTATATTTCCTTACGTTTTCAATCAACATGTTATCTTTGAGATAAGGACTACAAACAAAAACTCTTCTAAACGTTGACACGCTTTATGCGTAATTTTTTATTATTTTTAAAAACATTTGTTAAAAAGTTGAATTGATGAAATGTGTAACATGCGTGTAGTTTGCCCTAGCATTCCTATTGTCTACACAATACTGCCTGTGCTTAGATGTATCCGATCTACCTCTCTTTGGCACCGAACTTACCAAACATTTTTGTTACGTGCATTTTTGGTAGACCCAGAAACATTTCATATTGCTTACCCCCACGCCCTCCGACTCTCCCTACCCTCAAATGTGTGTCACAGATTGTTGATGGCGACTGTTGCTGTATTCTCAATTATCACCGTATTAGGCTAGCAATATTCCCAGACGACTGCTTTACCTCCAGAATTATGTCTTCTTCGTATCTCAGGAAGCGATATGTTGATATTCTATACATATTATATATATATATATATATACATATACATATATATACATACACTATCTCAGGCAGGTTTAATTCTGCTGTAAAAGGTAGACTCTCAGGTAAACTAAAATCTGCTATAAATTGTACATCTCTCAGGTATAGATTGTTTTGATTTTTTTTTATTATTCAGTTTTAGTATTGTTTGTGGAATATCGATTTGTATGCCAAAGAGAGGAGACGGGAATAGAATGAAACAGGTATTTTTCATCCGAATAGACAACTCTTTGATTGTTATTGGTTAAAAAATTGTTATTTAATGGTCGGTGCTCCACCCTTATATATAACACTGTTGTTGAGAATCGAGACTTGTTATGGGCCTTACTTCAAAGTGTCTCAGAAATACAACACTAATATTGTTCCAAATTCAAGTTACTTTTTATTTTGTATCTTAACAAATTTCCGTTTTCGAAGGATTTGGAACTCGTATAAAAATAAAAAATAAAAATTAAGAGGCCATTTATTTTACAAGGAAATTGTATATCTACAATCATTGTACATGTTTTACATTGAATTACAATGATTGTAATAATATAATTACTTTGTGAAACGGGAGAAAATTATATTTGTCTGATCACAGGATTGTTGTCACTCTCTGCCTGGTAGATGTTCACTGAATCCTTGCACGCCAGCGGTACTTAATTCCTAATTCCGTCCAGGACACTTCATATGACAAAACCGACACACATCTGGAGAGAAACTTGCACATAGGAGCTATAAATAAAACAATAATAACATCAAGTTTCCCTCGAGATGTGTGTCAGGGGCACCACAGGAAGTGAGTCCTGAACAGAATTAAGTAGCGCTGGGGTGTGAGGATGCATACGAAGCAGTGGAGTTCTGTGTATTGGAGAGGGTGGGTTGTTGTATGAATGCCGAATGTTGTTATTATCAAGGTGCCTCTTATAAAGGTGGAGCATTTGTACCTACCCCGGTAGATAGGGAGTGGAAACACATTGGATTTGTTGACAGTTTGGAATTCTTCTCATGACAAAAAGAAAATACATTTATTATGTGCCATAGAAATGTATGAACAAAATATTTATATAATTAGTCAAATTTTGTTGTTAAAAATTTGTTTTTTTATTGAAATGGAAAAATAATTAGATATCATGACCTCTAATACATGCAATTTACAAAATTATAACAATTGGTGAATAATTCTTAAAATTTAAAAGATCATGAATCTTATTGTTCAACATATATGGGTGAAAGATTCCCACTGTGATTTAAACAATAAATCTTTCGATATACTTTTTGACTATGGTAAAGAATGTAGTGGACGTTGTGCTGCCGCCATCCCCCAACCTATGGTCACACATGATAAAAAGGTACTTACTGACGTACTTGTTCCTCAATGGCTTGTCAACATTATCCAAGTGTTACCACTACCATGTCCTGAGTTTATTTTTGTAGCACAAACTCATGTTATGTCTGATAATTAAGGCAATATATAGATGTTTAATGTTAGACAGATTGCATAGCCAGGAAGGGTATTTTCCAGAACAGTATTTTGTCAAATTTTATAAAATAAAACTATATATTGTCAAATATGAACACTTTTGAGTTCTGTTTTTATTTTTATTTGTCTCCGAACTGATTCCAACTGATCTGCACATATCGCTGTCCTGGATGAAATTTTTAATTGACTGAACAACCGGTATTGTCCAATGTGCATATCAAACTTAGTGTAGCTGCCAAACCAATGTAAGTTTCCGTAGCCAATCGATCTGCATGTGAGGTGTTTGTAAGAAAATGAGGATGGAAAAAAGGATACCAACAAGGGCAGATATATATTTGAAACTGCCACAGCGCGAGAGGTCAAGACAGACGTACATGCACATGGAAGATGTATACTGACATTTCTTTAACCCTCTCCATGCTGAAGGCAACTTAAGTTGCCCAATCACATGCAGAAATAGAACACTTTGATATTATTCAGCAGGGAGAAGGTTAAGCGATGAGTTATAACCCTTAAACCACGTATTAACTAAACTATGTCCATGGTTTTTAAAAAATAAAAATAATAATCTATACTTGGTTTGACAAAAACTGATATGATCAGTTAACATTGCTTGAAGCACAATACACCATACATGTTTGCCACTGCTGTTCGCCACTCTTGAGTAACGCGTGTGTTACAGGCATGGGACTACGCGGGCCAGACGGCGGGTGGAGTACATGCGGGGTCGGACTACTACTACCAGGCCTCCGCCACATCGACCACCGCCGGCACCACCGCGGAGGTGGACCCGTCGTACTACTACGACGGACAGACGTACGACTACGCCCAGTACTATGGCCACAGTAAGTAGCAACATGGAGTTAGTTACAGGGATGCTGGACAGTTATACGGGTGTTAGGCAGTATTTTAGACAGGGCTAAAAGGGCTATTTATGAAACATGGTGTTAGTAACAGGTGTTGGGGGAAAATATGATGTAAAGATTTACATTTTCCGTAAATTTCTATTTTGATACTTACTCCAAAACACACTCGAATAGTCGATCCTCCATTCCTCAGATCTGAAATTTGTCATAGGTATGTATGAAGTATTCCCCCTGCAACGTAAAGCACTAATTCAATCAAATCAATATGTAATTATGATTACTTTTATTCATTGCTGTACGTGTGATGTATGCGAGCGTAATAGAACTAATATCAATTTTCTTGTTTTTTCCAGCGGACACGACTAACGCTGCCGCTGCTGTAGCTCAGGCGGCCATAGCACAAGCCAACGCTGCCAAGAACTATAACAAACAGGTACCTTGTTCTCCCAGCCATCTGTGATCAATTATCTTCTGTTCATTTGTTTATGATATGTGTGATGCTTAGCTAATGTAGTACTTAGCCTGGTATAGAAATGGTAACAGCAGTTAGTAAAACTTTGGAGCAGGTGGTAGCACAATGGTAGAACGTTGGATTTAGGGCCAAATGCCCAGGTATCACAGGGCTCTAGACTAACATTCTGAGTTACTTGCCCGCAGAGCAAGTCAGGGCAAGTAGCAAAGGCATCACAGGTGCAAAATGTTGAAAAGTAGGTTGCCCGCAGTGCAATTTAACTTGCCTCTGTACGTCGGGCATATGTTAGTCCAGAGCCCGGGATCAAATCCTGTCTCAGAAGCCTTGCATTAATGTGTGCGAAAGTTACCTTTCTAGCGCGATCATGCTAGGAAACCCTGTATTTACCCAGTTATCCTTGGTCTGTTAGTACCAGCTGGGCTCGCAGGTTTACTGCAACATTCATCACTACTGACGTTGCAGGTTTTATTCTGCCACTGACAAACCGTGATATTTGTGAAAGAATCTTGTAAGTGGCTCAAAACCCCAATTCAAAAAGAAAACACCTGTTGAACAAGGCTTCACTGCTAGACTGGACTCCTACTGTTTCAGCCTGCTGTTAAGAAGGCTGCTGAGACTGTGGTTGAGCAGGCTGCTGTTGCCGTGACTCTACCTGCCGCGCAGACAACAGAATTCTCAGAAACCCAAACCTACCGTAAGTACTAATAACAGTAATTTTTAATAGATCTTCATTTTGTTCATTGTTCAAAAATGCCAACATTTTGGATTTCATTTTTCAAAATTTCATCCCTTTCATCATGTACGAGTGAAAGATTCCTGCTGTGACATTAACCATCTCCCTGCTGGATTAGACCCAAGCTCTGCTCTTTAGGGCATGACTGATTGCCTTCAGAATGAAGAGGGTTAACAATAACTCAAAATTTCATAATAATGCTATTAATTTATTTGTCTTCTGTTTTGCTTTGGCATACTTCCTTGTGATATCTAAGGCCCATGTTTGTTAGTAAACCTTTCACTATATGATTTACGGCAGTCGTGATAATATCCATACTTGCCCCGGAAGAATTATTCTTCACTTTAGTCTCTTGAAATACTATTGTGCAGAGTTTCTCACTGCCGAGCTTTGTGTATTTCAGCTGCACCTGACGTGTCCACATACCAGTTTGACAAGACTTCAGGTTACTACTACGATCCATCCACAGGGCTGTACTATGACGCTAATACACAGGTGAGTTAGTTACTCCCCCTGACATGTCAGAATACCCGACTTCCGATTATTGCTTCAATCCGTCTACGAGTCTCTGGTTCTTACTTTAATCCATCTTCATCTCTTGTCGCAAATGGGTGAAAGATTCCCGCAGAGACGTTAAATTTCTTTATCGCTCACTCACTTCAATTCACCTAGGGGGCTGTACTAATATGATGCTAATACATAGGTTCGCAAAAGTTGCCTTTCTGCCACAATCATAAGGATCCGCTGTCATTTCCGTGGCAATATAGTAGTTATCCTTGGTTTGTCAGTACCAGCCGGGGCTCGCAGGTTTACTGACACATTCAGTGCTACGGATGTTGCGAGTTTACTCCTGCCATAAACTGACAAGCCGTGAGGGAACCCCAATTCAAAGGCAGAAAGAAATAACTGAATGGTCAAGAAAAGCTGAGCAAAGCGCTAGGCAAACTATCGACAATAGGCTTCACCACAAGTGTCAGAAAATGTTCTCAATCATTTACAGTTTTTGGACACTACTCTGTGTCAAAACACCTCTGGTTGAATTTGATACCGAAGTTGGACCATCGCAGGTGAATGTAGAGACGTCGCATACGTGTGAAAGATTCCCGCTGTGACGTAAAACAATAATTCACTGACTGACTGTAGGCTATTGATGCTATGTGTTCTGTCTTCCAGTATTACTACAATCCTCAGACACAGCAGTTCATGTACTGGGATGCTGAGAAGTCCACTTACCTCCCGTCTCCAACGCAGACCGACCAATCTGCCGACGGAGGCGACGAAAAAAATAGGAAAGACGGCAAAGATAAGAAAGAGAAAGTGAAGATAGCCAAGAAAATAGCCAAGGTGAATTTCTACTTGTTCATATTTTGGTGTTGACAAAATAGGCATGGTTTCCGTTGTAGGGGCCTATTCTCGAAACATTCCTACGAACTTCTTAGCCTAAGAACAGTTCTTAAAGTGACTCGTACACATAAGGGATTTTACCTATGCACATTTTTATTATTAGTCATAAGAATCTACACTTTCAGGGATGAAAATGCACGAAAACATATCGAAATACGCTAATTTACTTGGCGAATGTAAACAATCGTTTGTTTTGAAATTATTGAAGCCTTCAGCTCTTTAACGATTCTTATAGTATGGCTACAAACTGTTCTTAGGCTAAGAAGTTCGTAGGAATGTTTCGAGAATAGGCCCCCTGGTATTTTTGAGACTTTGTGAACACTGCCTGTGATATGCTGTCACTATTGCACTAACCCGCGGCTGTGTGTGTCCAGGACATGGAGAAGTGGGCCAAGTCTCTCAACGCCCAGAAGGAGATGCTGAAAGACACGTCCAGAAAGATCACCATCGGCACCGGCGGCGTCCGGAGGGAGGAGCGCGAGTCCGCCGCCGCTGATGCTGGCTTTGCCGTCCTGGAGAAATCGGTAAGTAATTCCGTCACGCTTGGTAGAGGCGTACTGGGGAAATCGGTAAGCGATGCCGTCACGCTTGGTAGAGGCGTACTGGATAAATCGGTAAGCGATTCCATCACGCTTGGTAGAGGCGTACTGGAGAAATCGGTAAGCGATGCCGTCATGCTTGGTAGAGGCGTACTGGGAAAATCGGTAAGCGATTCTGTCGCGCTTGGTAGAGGCGTACTGGTTAGTGGCCAGTTATAGCTGTACTTTGGAAAGTGCCAAAACACGCTAGGTGTCGCTGGTTTGTTCTTTTCCTGTTCACTGTACTGGTTAACGTGAACTTTCACGGTGGTGTGACTTGTAGCAACAACTTGTATTATCGAATACGTCACAACCAACACGTCAATTCGATTGTTCTCGTGTATCGATTGTGACATATTTTTCGTATAATTCGATTGTTCTTGTGTATCAATATTACAAGTTGTTGCTACAAAACACACCATGAGAGTCGACCTTTAGCTGCCAGCTATCGCTGTTTTTCACTGGGAATAGATAGAAAGTGCAAAAATCGTGAGTGCAAAAGTAAGGGAGTAAGGGTGTAAGGGAAATAACTGGTGCAGGGCGACGATTGTTCCCTAGCTACTAGAGATCGGTGGTACAAGAGATCAGTGGTACAGTGAGCCAAATGTCTAGAAATCGAACCTGCTTATCATGATAGGATACATTGCCTGTATCGTGTCCCAGTGCAGCTAGACACCTTGCCATGTAGTAGCAATGACCTTTGAACACGGACAATTGTCATATATATAATGCTGATGAAATGAATTATTTATATTTAATTTCTATGTTGCAGAAAACTGGAATTGGAGAAGATAAGAAGCTAATGCCACCACCCCCCATGGTAGGTTTTTAGTTGTTTTGATCTTTCAGTATGAAAAAAAAAAGCAGAATTATTCTTTCATCTATGCTTTCACAAATTCTGAAGAAGAAGAAAATGCCCTTGCAGTAAGAGTAGGTAATAGTAATATAATTTATTGTCATCACAAATGTGTGAAAGATTCCCGTTGCGAAGTTAAACTCCATATTCTCATCAGTTTTATCGACACATTTCCTGTTTGATATTTAAACTCGTACATGAATGCCTGATCGTAACTTACACTGTAAACTGTTCCAGATGGGCGGAGGTGGTAACGTGGCCATCCCTCCTCCGGGGAGTAAGCCGGGGCTGGTGGCGTCGTACGGCGGGGACAGTGACGAGGAGGAGGACGACGACGGTCAGAGCAGCGTGTTGGCGGCCGGACGGCTGGACGAGAACAAGCTGCTGGACTGGAGCAAGCTGGCGTGTCTGCTATGCAAGCGACAGTTCCAGTCCCGCGAGATCCTCACCAAGCACACGCAGTTCTCAGACCTGCACAAGGTGAGCAGCTTATTTCTAATAATGTGGTTGTCGTGTACGGGGGATGTATTCCCACTGGGATGATAACACTAACTCAAGACTAATAATGTGGTTGTCGTGTATGGGTGAAGTATTCCCACTGGGATGATAACACTAACTCAAGACTAATAATGTGGTTGTCCGGTATGGGTGAAGTATTCCCACTGGGATGATAACACTAACTCAAGAATCTGGCCCGAGATTATGAAACTTTTATAATACAATTTCATGCTCAAATTGTATATGTTTTTTGAACAAATTTGGAGTAAAGCATGAAATATTGTACTGAAAAAGTTTTCTTATTTCGGAGCCAGAATTCTGCCCCAATATCATGAAATATTTTGAGTACGATTTCTATATTAACCTTGCATTTTGCATTGGTATTTGAATGGCAAAACATAAAATTAACATGAAATCATAATGAGAAATGTTTGATAACCTAAAGGCCTAGCATCGAGATTATGAATCATTTTGAGTACGATCTCGTGCGCAGGCTCATATTTTATATAGGGATTTGTGAACTATAGTTGCTGAGCGTGAACTTGTACTGAACAAGTTTCATTTTTCTATTAATTAATGTCTTGAGTTTTATACTCCCCAGGGAGTTGAGAAGGTGAAATGAGTGCACATTGATCCATTGACCGGGGTAATAATGTAGCGCTATGA